>CACRXK020009469.1:0-19100 GCA_902702795.2 Paramuricea clavata
TCTTTCTCAACGGCCAGTTTCTGATAGTTTATACCTGTAAACCACATATAAATCATAAGTATTCTCTAGTTATAATCACTCTGCGTATTTTCAGTTCTCAAATGTTGTATTTCGGCTGATGAGAAAGATCGTGACTCAATCTTTACGACCGTTACGACCATATGGAACCAAGCTTGGTATATTGCTGGGATTTTTATGTTGACAAACAACAATTAATAACCAAATGCTTTAAATTCCAAATTTGTCATGAGTGTTCTCTGATACAAAACGTTTCTCAAGGTTAAACTATAGAACACCGACAAACGTAGGAGGAACAGAGAAATAGGAAATGAAGGATGCGCGTCAGGAAGGGCGAAACTATACTTGACCACATTAAAAATAAAATAAACCGACTCTTGAGCCAAGATATGGGAACTGAGTTTTACTGGGTTGTATACTTTATCTAATCTCATCAGGTCAGTTTGTGTAATTGATCTTCACACACAACTGGAATGCTTGCAAAACCAAAAACACTTTATCGACAAAAGATGTCGTTGAAATGTGGTTAAGTCTTTATAAAGGTTTTTCGTCATGAAACGACATTAATCCCATTTTGTAGTGAAGTAGTTGCCTTTGCTAAATTGACCTTTACCATCGGTAAAATTGGAACGCTACTGTGTCGACGATAGATTGTGCGGAAATATGCTTAGGCAATTTCGGCCTTTACAGATGATATAAATAGATGGTTTTAATTCACTTTTGTTGTCAAGTAGTTTTCTTCGCCTTGCGCTTGTGGTTACTGATTATTGACGTGTTATTTTCATTTTGAAATACGATTAAGGATAACATAAACAAAGTACAAAAATATCATGTTTGTAGATTTAGAAATATGGCGGTATTCAAATATCATCAAAACAAAAATTATCTTATACAAAATAACTAATAACAATAGTCAATATATTTGTGCCTCCATATTCACGGTTAATAGTGTTTGAGATAAAATTATCTTTCCATGTCATGCTTCAGAAATATATAAGCAATTATGTTCAGTATGTAGGAAAGTTCGTGGAGAGCCCATTCAGTGATCTGATTTTTCTTTGTAAGCAGTAGGATGAAAAATGCAGGAGTTCTGATAGATTCTTGCTATCATAGATATGTACAAGTCGAGAAAAAAACGCGATGAAAAACCTTTCGTTGAAAATTTTTAAGGAAACAATCATACCAAATTTGGTTGCCTTCTAATCTCGGCGCTCTTAATGATAATTGAAGAATAGGCATGTTTTCAACACACTTTACAGCAATTATGTTCGTGTTGTATAAGATATATAACGAGACCCGCCTGCTCGTGTTTTCAACACGACCGCTCGTGTTTTCAACACGACCGCTCGTGTTATGTGCTGTGTGTAAAAAACATGGCGCAACAGCGCGTTTAATGTATATTAAATTAAAATTGTTATATCATACTGAGCGCAGTTATGTCATTTTAATCGCCCCCTACCTTGAATTTCGGTTGCGGACAACTTCCATTGATCGGTTTGGAAGGTTTCACACAAGCGCTGAGTGGCTGTAGGCCTACTTTAAGGGACTCGCACAACCCTTCTTCAATACTGTCCACAGGACATGTTCTATTCGCTTTCCAGCACGCCTTTCGTGCGTCGCCATAATCTCTGCTCCCGTTCACAAAACAACGAGGTGTAAAACTTGAACAGTACGTCGTGGTTATGGCTGAAATACATTCTTGACTGGCGTTGTTCGCTTTAATATCCTCTAGTGTAAGATTCAACAAATCTGCGTCCGTTTCGTAATCAAGCGCAAGGTCGGGGCTGAGTGTGGTAGCTGGGCAAACATATTGGCTGGAAACACTCTCACAACCAAGTCTCTCTGAGCTAAAATGGAATTGAGATATATGTCCGGCATTTATATCTCCCTGTATCACATAAACGAGCGAAGACAGCCATATAGCGACGTATATGTAGAGTACGTATCTAGCCATTGTGAAGCGACCAGTACTTTTAAGTCTGACTGACAACAATACACTATTCAATTGTTCGTGATCTGACCACGGGCAGTAGAGTGGTATTTATCTTTACAATATGTCATTAAAGCGATGAATGATGTTTATACGTAAGCCAGGGCGTTGCAGGGGTCATCCAATGGCCTCTTCTCCAAATTGAACGAATTCTACAATTTATAGCTTTCGAATTTTGGGGGAAAATGACATGTCGATTAAATGGCAAACCCCAAATGTGTAGTTATATTGCAATGTTCTCTAACTATAGGAATATTTCTGCTGAGATTTAAAACAAAACGAAAGCATAATTTCCCGCTGAGAACGCAGGAAATAGCCATCTCAATTTCCCAAATTCAAAATTTTCCGGAAAAACCCATGCCCTTGACCCTGGATAGCCTATTACCCAAATGATCTTTTGGCTTCGAGACAAAAACTACCATTCAATTCCGTCTATAGATCCGTGGTCACTAAAACTATTCAGGTGATCTCGTATTATTGGCCGTTTTGTTAAAAAATTAAAGCTTTTCATTGGCTAAGAGCGAGATTTGGAAAAAAAGTTGGCGGTGATAGTACGAAGAATGCGACATAAAGTACTTCATATGTAGCTGGCCCAAATATCGCTGGCACCAAAATAAAACAACGTGAAAAGTCACAAATTTTACAGAAAGTTTATATAAAAGGATTAAAAACTTCAAAAAATCACCTTTTTTCTCACTTTTTTCCGCTAAAATGGCATGTAACCGGTTTACTTACGTTCTGAACGGTTCGTTACGAAAAATGGTGCCAATTTTTGGAGTAATTTTCGACTTGGATGGCACCCTGACCGTTCCAGTTTTAAACTTTGCTATACTGAGAGAAAGGCTGAAACGTTTCAATGTTTCGCACACGGACGATATACTAGCTAGCGTAGAGAAGCGAGAAAGTGCAGCAGAAAAGCAAGAAATGTTACGTATTTTAGAGGAATTTGAAGCCGAAGGACGAGAAAAGTTTGCATTGCAACCAGGAGTTGATGAAATGCTGGAGAAATTTTATGAAAATCAAATAAAGTTGGCCATTGTAACCAGGAACGACCACAAAGCCGTCGAGCTGTTTTTAAAACACTTAAAACCTCGTTTTCAGGATGGCAAGATCTTTTCTCATGTGAGTATTGTTCTTTTAGAGGGTTTTTCCTATATATTGATTAAAGTATATACTAAAACTCGATGTACCAGTGTAGGTAGTACCAATGTGAAAATGCTGTGCTGAATGGTTATATTACTACCTTAAAAAACAAGCAGAAACTCGACGTTTCGAGCGAATTGGGTGGTAATGGATGTAAACATGTTGGCCGATTATGCCTATTAATAATCATGACAATAATAGTTAACCATAATTAAATAAAAACAATTTTATTATAATTAAAAGAAACAATATTGTTTAGATCTTGACGAGGGATTTCAAGCCAATAAAGCCAGACCCTGCTCCAGTGTTGCATATTTGTAACCAATGGAAGATAGAATGTTGCAACACCGTTGTCGTTGGTGACCACAGACATGACATTGAGTCCGGCAAGGCAGCTGGTGCAGGTATTGAAACAGATTAAGATTTGTTAAGATTTTAACAAACTCTGTTCTAGACATGGATTTTCATTGAGAGTGTGGTGAACCTACAGTGATCAAAGTGAGAAAAATATCATTTTCTTACTCCTACAATAGACAATTCCCCATTATAGACTAATTTTAAAACTAGGCAAGGAGATGCAAATAAATCACCACAGCTAGAAAGAGCATACTAAAATGAGTAACATTGCAAAGTTTGGTTGCGAAATGTTGTAAAATGTGGAAAATATAGCCTTGCAAGTTTTGTATACTTTTGTATTGCGTGCGGAAATTGCTACCATGTTCGACCCAAATGTGGTAGCAATTTTCGCACGCAATACAAAAGTATGCAAAATTTGCAAACTGTGCAAGGTTATATTTTCTGCATTTAATACAACATTTTGCAACCAAACTTTGCAATTTTACTCGTTTTAGTATGCTCTTTCTAGCTGTGGTGATTTATTTGCATCTCCTTGCCTAGTTTTAAAATTAGTCTATAATGGGGATTGTCTATTGCTAACATTTCTAAAGTTGAACACCATCTGCTGGCCTGCAAAACCAATATAAATGAAATTTCAAAATATTTTTATTTCAAAACAGTGACAGTTCTTCTAAACAACCCAGCCAACACAAAATTCAAAGAAAATGCTGATCATAATGTCGACACTTTGATGGAACTTGTTAACGACTTACAATCAGAAAGAATTGTTAAGACAAGTTAAGGTACAGTAATACTGTTAATAAGAATGACCGAGTGCACAAAAAATAAATATTATATAAATAGTAACTTTATATAAATGTTAACTTTCTATAGATTTTAACTATAAATAATTGACATTATGAAATTTTAGTAAATAACACAGTTTTACACTATTTAAAATATCAGTAATAATTCATGAAGAAAATTCAAAAGAAATGAATGTTTGCTTAAACATGTTTGTAAATTGGATAAAGATTTGTCCTGATTTACATAAACTTCAGCTTTGATTTTCTCGACTTAGACAATGTTTATTTTTAAATTTACTTTGCCAATGAACTCATAAGATGGGTTGTATATCAGATAAAGATCGGCTGCATATGTTTTAACTAGTACCTAAAATTTAAATTGCAATGTAATTAGGCCTGGCCAAATTATGTTATGGAAAACACACACATAGATCGCATACTTGTAGCTTTTGAAAGCAACCACTCTCAGGGAACAGATATAAGGTGATTGCTTCCGAAAGACTTAATTGGAGCATTTATAGTCTACAAGTAATGCAATGTGTGTAATTGTGTTATATACATTTTGTACTATACACTATATTTCGATACATTTATTCCTGTGAAGGAACATGCAATACTTTCTCAGTCTCAAAGTCATAAAGATCCATGATTCTGTTGACTATTTTATGTAAATCTTCTTCTGTTCTATCTGGACAAAATACCTGCAATATAATAAAAATCAAATTTATCAATCGTTGCAATGAGTTTATTAAGCTATTTAACTAATTTAAGTAGCCATGTGCCCTACATTAGCAGATTTAATTGTCAAACTTGAGAGGAAAGTATTGGCATTTATTATAGTGGACTGTAGGGCTCCAAATAATGGCCAGTGAACAGACAATGACCAGCCAAAAATGCCTGCATGTTGACCGGTCACTTTATGATTTGTTTCACTGTCAGTATGTGTATGTATTTTGACTGAGCTATTAATCAAGTTGACCGGTTATTTTGACTGGAGACTTATCGGCCGTTTTTTTAGCCCTGCACTGTATATAGATGTAAATATAAGCAAGGACCAACCTGCCACCACTGTCTTTGTGCAGTTTCACATGGTATTTTCAACCCTGTGCTTGACACAGCAAAGTAAAGAACAGCTACAGCAATTCTAGGTACAGTTTCCTCCAGACAGAGTGTTGTATGAAATGTATCATTGAGAATAGACCAGCTTGTTTGTGGTAACTGTGAGAGCTGCCAGGTTTCATCATCACACCAATCCTCAAGGCTTTTTAAATAGTGCAACATGTACTGAATGAAAAAGGAAATAAATTACAACTAACACAGAAAATATATAGAAAGCATTTATGGCTGACACAGTGATCATAGTACATCTGTCTTTCATCTGACACCAGCAGGGCTTGAAATAACGTTCACAAAGTTACTGATCATGGTGATTGGCAGTCACGACTTTCCCTGCTTTTTCTGGTTGGAAACCTGCTTTTCCACCGATCATAAGCAATTATTTGCCGATCATTGATCAGTGATAATGGCTGTTATTTCAAGCCTTAAACGAGGATGTAAAATTTTCCTGCACCGATTTAAACTATACACAACTTAATTTGGCCTAAAACTGTCACATGCAACCTGCTTATAACTTGAGTTGTACTGTGGAAATCATGCAAGCACACGTACAACTCGCCTAAGTTTTTGTAGAATTTCACCTCAGTTGCATGTGAGAAGAATATGCTTCCAGCTTGTTAACTAAGGCCAAAAAAAAAATATGTGGGTTTCCGGTTTCCCGACCCTACCTAGCTTTTCGACGTCGAAATCCCGACCCTAAACTTTTTTATTGGATCATGCTTGTAAGTGTTTCCACTTAGAGGAAAAAGTTTGTGGAAAATTGAAATTTGAGGCAATATTAGGGAAATTTATCTTTGGATGTGGAAGCACTGACTAAACAAAATGGCGTCCACTTATTCGGAAAATTAAAAAAAAGTTTAAAAAAAAAGTTAAAACCGACCTACCCTACCTAAGTTTTTATAAGAAGAAACCGGAAACCCACATATTTTTTTTTTTTGCCTAATGCAGGTTTTGTCGAGATACTCTAGTTTCCTTTTGCAAGGGATATGGTCCTAATCAGGGAGAACATTTTAGACCTGACATACTCTTAAACAAAATTGATTGTTTTATAATTACTTTATGAGGGTTGTCCACTGTCACTTGGAAACCAAGAAGTCGTAAAAATAACAGTTCACATTTGACAATAGTGTCGCGTAATGCCCAGTACTTCTTTGCAATCTCGATTGGAGGTTTGTCTTTGTTCAGAATGCTGTACGACATGTTAATAAGATCCCTCAACTTGCATGGGGTTTCCTCGACTTTGCCAGCAAGATACAGAGCTGTACTTCCTACAATCTATAACAGAATTTTTTCAAATAAATATCAGCAAAGTAAAATATGTTTATACTGGATAGTTCTATCGACAGTTCTAAACTGTTCTTCCTAGAGGTCCAGTAAGGATCATATCTCTTATTGATTCAGTGTTACACAAGGAAACCTAAACTAACTTCATTTATACTGGATAGCTCTATCAGTTCTAAACTGTTCTTCCTAGAGGTCCAGTGACGATCATCTCGTATTGATCCAGTGTTACTACAGGAGGAAACCTAAACTAACTTTATTTATACTGGCTCTCAGTTCTAAACTGTTCTCCCCAGAGGTCCAGTAAGAGCCACATTGCTACATGCTACAAGAGGAAACCTAAATATTTATATTGGATAGTTCTAAACCGTTCTTCAGAGAGATCCAGCAAGGGTCATCTCTTATTGGTCTGGTGTTAGTGCAGAAGGAAACTGGCCAGGGTAGCTGTGGTCTTAAGTTGAGTGAAACTGGAAGTACTCGCATGTGACTGATGTGAAATTTTATTTGGACAAGTCGAATCAAACAATATAATGGGTGCAGCCCAGGCCCGTAGCTGGGGGGGCAATGCCCCCTCACTCGGTGGGGCAGTGCCCCCCAGTGCCCCCCACTCGGAAATCGGGTATGAAAAATTGAGATAAAGGGCCTGGGAACCAATTGTAATAATGGAAAAAATTCTGTAAATTTTGTGGAAAATTTTGTGATTTTCGAAAAATTTTGTTAGGTTTCAGAAAAATGGAGTATGTCCGGAAAAATTGGTGGGGGGGAGGGGGGTCGCCAAAATTAATTCCGGAAAAAAAATATTTTCATCTCAAACGGTCGGTTACATTCTTTCTGGAGTGAGTGCCCCCCCCCAGAAATTGAGAGCCAGCTACGGGCTTGGTGCAGCCCAAAAGATTGCAATTATAATGTATAAAGTAACCTAACTTAAACATACATTTAGATCAAAATCATTAGGATCATCAATTGCCGAGATAAACCGGTGATAAAGAACACAGGCTGACGCAATCGTTATGTCTGGTAACTTGAGGCATTGACCTACAATATACAAAGATGCATGGAAGCTGTCAAACATGGTGTCCACAGTCCGTCCAGATAGTATTCAACTATTAACCGGCCATTATGGCTTGTCGCTTGTGTCTGATTCAATAATATGTTCATGTCTTAACTACCTGAAAATCATGTCTTAAACATGGTCCTGGAGTAGGTAGTACAGGCATGTACAATAAGCTGCCGTGGTTTGTGTCTCTCAGTGTCTGAACCACCTGGCAATATTTTGTCCAGTTGTACATAGAGGTCACTGTAAAAAGCAAGGCAACTTTCTGCCATTTACCATACTTAACCTGTTTCTTTGATAAACAGTGTGATTGCAAAATGATTTTTCAGATATTCAACTCTCCTGGAATCCATCCTAGCTATTTGTATAGTAGAAAAGGCATTACAAATTCCATTTATATTTTTTGAGCCATTATTGAATGACAAATACACAAACCCTACACTAAGTTTCTTATACTAGATACCGCTACAACATAAAACAATAGGCTCGGGCAAGTAAAAAATGCGGTAAAAAGGCGAATAAACCAAACCAGTACTGTGTTTTTCGCTTTTTCAAAGTTGAAATAAGTATGTTTTGCCATTTTTCCCCTAAAACTTATTCTATTAAATATCTTTCAGTCTTTAATACTTTTTGTGTGTACTTAAGCGTTGTGCTTTCCTAAAAAGCTCATAAATTTTGAAAATTGGACTGCTTGCAATTTGCGAATTTTTTGCCGTATTTATGCATATGGCGCGACGATTATTCGTATTTTGTGGTGTTGATTTTTATTTTCTGAAAACTACTGAAGATTTTGTTTGGATTTTTGCAATTAATTTTTTTCCTTTGAAAGTTCGACGTTTTAGTTGAGCTGCTGTGTAAATATGCCTCTCGTTCAAGAAGCTAAGCTGCTGTCAAGATTTATTGGTCAACGCACCAGAGGATTGTAAGTATAAATTTTAAATTAATTTTATTGCATACTGTCATCATCTAATATTTTGTATTTTAAAATAATTTGGCATATAAGGGCAGGTGCAACTGCAAAAGGACACGAAGTCCCATACAAGGTAGACACCGAAAAATACAAGGGAGTTCCAATTTTTATCCTATTAAAGGGGAGTGCTGGACCAATTAATAGGGGGGGGGGCTGACTGGAAAGTTTTGAAATTCTGCAGCCAATATTTCAAAAATTTAATAGTGAATATATAAAAAGCATCAAAATTGCATGCCCGATATCTCAGTTGGGGGATGCCTACATTAAACGACCTTAAATGGAATGACCCGTTTATAATGGTTGACCGGGCTAAGCCAATGGCTGAGATCTTTAGAAAAGTGAGATTGAGGCAGTGAATGTTTCGTCACACTTGTTACTGTTGATGCAATGGAAGTGCTGATAAAATATTGCACCAGTTCCTTTCCTCAAGTTGATCAATTCATTTGATAGAAAATTGATCAACTTCCTGTTACTTTTAGATGAGCCAATTAGATTTCGTTTCAGAATCGATTGACCAATAGGAAACGCACAGGAGGTGAAACGAAATTTGAATTCGTATGAATTGATCAACTTGAGGAAATGAATTCATACAATATTTTATCAACACTTCCATTGCATTGACAGTAATGGAGGTCGACAGATTGCAGCTAGAGATAAAAGTACAGAGATGCTGCCTTTTAGACCAACCAAAACTTCCTTGCAATCTCCATGACGTTTTCTCATTTTTGCTTGTCAGCCTGTCTTGCTAACCAGGGCATTCCACTGCCATAAAAACACCCCTTTCAGAACGACCATGTTTGACTTGACTTTATTCAGAGTGAACTTAACTAGAAACTAACATTGACATAAACTTTTGCAGGGGTTCAACAGCATTTGGTTGGGGTGGAGCAGCCGGGGCTGTGTTACTTTACCTTACTGATTGGAAACTTGTTATGCAGTATGTGCCGTTTGTTAACAAGAAATTTGATCATGAAATACCAGCATAATTTGATGAAGGTTTGTGATTACATTTTCATTGAAAAATAATCTTCGTTACTGCCATTGCAACCATCTTTAAACTATTTTGTACTTTGTATTTAATATGACATTTTCCAACTGTTGTTCACATTGTTTTTCATTTTCTTAGACTGTAACGAGGTTGAAAGATTTTGGAAGAGAAGTACAACAATATGAAGACAGAGATAGCGCTATTTAATATTTTTTACTTTATGTAATGTTTAAATCCGGATGCTTTAATCCAAAATTTATTTCCAAAATAAAATTACACAAAAAAGATCATGTCTATTATTAATGTATTCTAAGTATGCATTATGTACAATAATTATGGATACATTGTTGGTTATAGTAGATTATGGTTAATTGCGTATTATATCCGCATATACAAATTGACAACCAAACTAATGACATTTGTGATGATACAGTAATTCTCCTGCAAAGCTTTGGACTTGTAAGTTTTAAAATCCATATTTCGACTGAGTCTGTCTTTTTGTCTGTCTATTAGCAGACCACTGGTTTCGTAGTTCCCATTCCTTTTCCTTGGCCTGGTACAAAAACAACAATTAACACACAATGGTGTATTTATAGGGGGTGTGCACCTGTGCTGGCCTTGGTCAACATAGCCTGCGTGCAGCCTGACAAAGTCAGGCTGCACGCAGGCTAGGTCAACAGGGATGCAATGGAGAGGGAGGCACAAAAAAAATTTATTTGACTTTTAAATGTTTGAGGTATTCAAAGTTTGTTATCAGTCTTAGGGGCCATTCACAAAGGATGTCCGGCCAAATGATGAATTTTCAGACCCCCCCCCCCTTGTCCGGCATTGTCCGAAATCCGCCATGCCTCGCAAAAACTCACGCAACCTTGTATATATCAAGAGTAAAAAACTTTTTTACTTTTAGAACTTTTTTATAACTGTAAATGTGAACACAAAAAACATATAAATTACTAATTAAAACAAAATCTAGTGTTAACCGCATAGTCAAAATGCCAATTTCACAATGGGAAGGACTGCTCAAAATAGAGGGAAAAAGAAATTTGTTTTTGAATTTTTTTAAATTTCGGACATCCGGATTGCTAACCCCCCCCCCCTATGTCCGAGTTTGTCCTGATTTTCCAAACCCCCCTCCCCCCCTCGGCTCGGACATCCTTTGTGAATGGCCCCTTAGACAATTTTACCTGAAAAGCGAGATAAGTTATCTGGTGTTTTTTCCTCTGTTGAGATGAGGGCAGGTTATCCTTTTTCTAGAAATTAAATAAAAAGTTTGTATCGCTAACAAGTTGTTGAATTGCAGAACCAACATGTTCATGGAACATCTTGTAAGTCTGTTACTAAGGCTATGTGCACACGGGCGTCGTTTTCGAGCGTTTTCAAAAACGTTTTTGTCCCTTTAATCGCTTTGATGCCCTGTTCACGTGGTTCAAAGGAAAATATCTCCAATATATTAAATAAACTAAAGCTTCAGTCGTAAATTAATAGTTTTCGCATCCGTTTTAGCGTGAAAACGCAAATGAAAACGCTCGAAAACGTTACCGTGTGCACGTAGTCTAAGTCATCAACTTTGTAGCAAGTGGACCTGTAACAATTTGCGCGTTTTTACTACGTAATTTCAGATCATCTTCAAAAATTCACCTTTGACTGTGGTTTATAATCTGCATCTTCTTTATGATAGTTTGACTTCCATTCTCGTGAAGAGCCAACTTGATCATCAGCATTTACATCAATAATTTCAATATTCTCTTCACCATGACCTCGCTTTCCTAGAAATCTCTTAAACTAACACAGCCAGAATAGTTCGAATTAACTTCACACTGGATAGCTCCATAACGGTATAGCTCTATCAGTTCTAAACAGTTCTTCCTAGGGGTCCAGTAAGGATCATCTCTTATTGATCCAGTGTTACTACAGGAGGAAACCTAAACTAAACTAACTTTATTTATACTGGATAGCTCTATCAGTTCTAAACTGTTCTTCCTAGAGGTCTAGTAAGGATCATCTCTTATTGATCCAGTGTTAATAGTACAAAACCTAAACTAACTTTATTTATACTGGATATCTCTGTCAGATCTAAGCCCGAGTCCTGAGAGGTCCAGTAAGAATCATTTCTTATTGATCCAGTGTTGCAAGATGTGGCGTTTGGTAGAGTCAAGCCACTCTTCTCACATGAGACTGTGGTGAAATTCAAATCAAAGAAATGTCAACATTGCTGGAACAGAGACTACCTGTCCAGGAGTTTCTTCGACGGTGGCTTGCGCTGGCCAGACGGGATAATTTTGTTCTTGTTCTGTCGTGGCTTGATTATATTGTTCCGAGTTGCAGTAATCGTAGTATGGCTGGTGCAAGGAAATGATACAATGCAGTAATTAAGTTCTTTGTGTTCACTGCAGTTTTAAAACTGGTCAGTCCTAGGCGTGTTTTACAGCTTTTCACTAAGCGCTATTGCACAGCAGATGGTGTTTGGATTAGATGGTGTTAAACCGCTAATTCTTGTCAAATTTGTTAATTTTGCTTTGTACAATACATGCAGTTTGCTTTTATAAACGTTCCTACATACATATAGCTTTGTTGAAACAAAATTAGATGGTCATCTTTGCTTTAAAAACTTGAAACAAAATAGACTTACATAGTTTGGTTCGGCGTAACCAACATTCTCAGAATTTGTCTGATAACTACCAGAGTATTCCAGGGGGTAACTGGTTCCTTGATGGGAATATCCTTGCGCATTATAATCATTTTGATTTTCAAAATATTTTGAATGCGTAGTGAAAACGTCCTGTGAAAAAGTTTGCATATTTTCTGTGCTTTTAGTTCCCTGTAATGTTCCTATTACGGTGGCATCATTCGTAGCTGGGATTTTCATTGAAGGTAAAATGTTAGCAGGTTTTTTAGTTTGAGTGACAGCATTACTGGGTTCTCCCGTTTCATCAGAAATGATTGTTGATCCAGCATCTAAGAAAAGTAAATTCACAAAAAAGTAATATTGTACCGTGGTTGGAAATCGCTCGACGGAGCTTTTGTAAAACTAAGCTGAAGTGGTTTGTGATTGAACTACCAGATAATATTTAGAAATACTTCGACGTTTCAAACAATGTTGGGAGGATCTTTTTACTCTAACTTTCTACTAAACTGTTTAGTCAGATACTAATACAAAGAGCGCTACCAGACGTGACTTGGCTGTTTGAAGCGTCTTGAGCAGTCGATGTTTTTGGTTCATTCCATGAGAAAAAGCTTCCTCCATCGTCATCATCACTATCATCGTCACTGCCATCATCTTTTGCTGGTGGTCTCTTAGCTTGAGGTGTTGGCTTCTTGATTTGAGGTGTTGGCTTCTTGACTGGCTTTCTTCGCAAGCTGTCAGGAATTAATGGACGGTTGGATATTTTTGCTACGGGTCTGTTTGGGTTGTTCTCTTTGACCACGACGCTGTGTTTTGGTTTAGGCAGGAGAGAGAAGAGGCCTGATGATTGCTGTAATATAACAAACAATAAGTACAACGCGTCAAATTATTGACTTGAGTACTTGGATTTTTAGTTGGATAATTGATAAACGTAGGAATGGGTTTTTACCTCTGAACTTGTGGAAGGTGTCACTTTTTTTCTCGCATAATCTTCATCGTCGGAATCTGACTAAACGTTTATATTAAATTATTATATATAATACTTCTACATAGATCTTTTTTATTTGACTTGACTTATTAGAGGTGGATGACCAGTCTGGACAAACTTAGGCAAAAAAGTAGTTCGTCTGATAACTGTGTAGAAACACGTCAAAAAGATGGATCACCCGTCAAGATGAACTACTGTATCTGTGTAGTTTGTTAACACTAGCAAACTTAAGCAAGGCTTAATCTAGCACGGGAGCGTGACAAGAAACAGTCTTAAATTTTACACTTTTAAAATGATAAAGAACTACTGTTATTAAGAACCTCAACAAGCTGGACGAAAGTGCAACAAGTAGGGTTAATATCATTAATACAATTAAGATTCAAACATTCATTCATTCAGAAAATGAGCAGAAATGAACAATTAAAATTCCACGGAAGTTTTCGACGTAGCTCTGTTTTACAACGGCAAAGTACAGATTATCACGTCTTGTATACAGCGCTTATATTTCAAGCTGGGACAACAGCTACTTTCAATTGGGTCCTAAAACTTTTTCCAATCAAATCCTGTGTTATTAACCTCAATCCTTGAAATTTTTTAATCATTTGGTTCAACGAGTTTTTTGCCGTCTCGTTCCCGGCCTACATGCTTAAGGTCGCTACTGAATAACTTGCATGCGTATAGTTCGTCTTGATGGGTGATCCGTTCATAAACAGCATCGTACAGACTACCATGCAGTAAAATATCAGACATGATTTGTTGCCAGAACACGATATTCTAGCTAGGACTAGGTATAGATGATGAACATATTCTGGACACAGTTCATCTTGTGTTTACCCTAAGAATATAACGCCGGGTGGACGAAGGCACTCCAATACGTCTAACTAGCCAGTATGAGTACCTTAACCTACATTTACACTATACACGGATAGCTTCCGTAGTGGCGGAATGTACAACTTTGAGAAGCTGAGCGAAACAACATCTCTCCGTTGCAATAATTCCTCTGAAAATAGCATTCCTAAAAGGTACGGATAGATGTTTTTTCACGTCGCTACGGAAAGTTGTCCAGTAGAGTGTAAACGTAGCCTTCCATTCTATAACCTAACATACATTATCAGCCAGAGTGGGCAACGTGATTTTCACTGTTTGTTCCCTCGCTTTCGTTCCTGCCTTTTTACCAGAAATTTTATTTGCCCACGTTACTGTAGACATCCATGGGGCTGGAAGGGATGAAAATAAACTTCCTATTGACTTTGGTTTTGTCATATCAGAGCCACGAGCATCGATAGTTTGCCGTTGTGTTTTGTTTTGCTCAACCGATGCCTTAGTTTGTAAGCCTGTTTTGTCAATTTTGACGGCTTTATCCTCATTCTTTTTCACATTTGTTTTCACTTCAGGCTCGCTCATATCCTCTTCCCCACTATCGTCGCTATCGGCGTATGAAACAAGCGACATCTTTCTTGTTATTTGCCAGTTTATAAAAATTTTCTTTCAACAACAGCGCTTTGCGTCCACCATCTTGAATTTGTAATTGATACTTCATGTTGTTCCATCGTAGAAATTTTGGACAACACCTGATCTCCATAATAAACTGAATTGATATGACGCATCAAATGTGATTCGCCGACACAAATTTTCCGCTGGAAAAAAATTTTTTAAATTGAAAATTTTCAACTTTTAACAATGATATTTTCGGAAAATTTTCTGTCCGTGGAAATTTTTCTTGAGTGGAAATGTCGTTTCCTGAGCACTAGAGTGGAAGTAATGACTTTTTAGTGACACCGATTAAAAATTAAGAATGATGGCTAAAAGGTGGAGAAATTTACGAAAAAATGTTGGGCAAATGGAACGAAGAACGATGGTTAAACACAAAATAAGATTGAGAAATATGTTCTTCGGGGAAAAAAAAATTTTGATGTTGTTTTTGGGAGTGACTGATGATGTTGCTGTGATGTGATTGTAGTAACTCGGGAAAATTTGGCTTGATCACTCGGCAAAATTCACTTACCCCCCCATTCAAAGAAGTCTAGCGCTGCCCCCCGGGTACGTTACGATACAGTTGAAGTGGAGAAAACGCAACTATTAAACAACTGTCCGTTTAAATATAAACAATCTTTCCATTTATTAAGGTCTGTTAGCAAACACAATCTCAATTTAATACTTTCAAGTAATAGTTCAAATATGAGACAGACAGTTGTACCGCCCCGAATTTCAAGTCTGTATGCGGTTTTGAATCGTGTATTATTAATGCCCGAACTGAGACAAGTATAGAACTCACACCTCAAACGTTGTAATTTATGATAATTTACATAGTTTTAAAGCCCTAGTGTTTCAGAAAAAATTCAAAATCCCCTGTAAACGTCTTCAAATTTGTTCTGTAGTTTGCACTGAAAACACTTAGTCAAATATTGAATTTCTTCTGTTTCTGCTTTATGAATTATTAATGAGTTTGGGAATAAGATTTAATGACGAGATTGCGTTTCTATTTTCCTTTTTCTTAGCAATTTATAAATATTGATATATTCTACAAGTTTTCAGCAATGTTTCCAAACTTAACGCTGTGAGGATTCTGTATATATCTTGCATGAAAAACGTCAAAGCGATCCGGTGTCAGTGTTGTAATAAAGTCGGCAGTTTTAATAAAGAAAGTTATGAATAATAAACTTTAAAGTTATTAAAATGTCAATTATTGATGCATTGTTGCTGCAACAAAATATTGAAATGAGTCATTTCAGTGACAAGTTATGCAAAAATTGTAATCCTTGTAATTTTTTATATACAGTAGTTGTGTTGCTGAAGTCAGTGCAATGATCGCCACAGGCAAATAAACTTACGTGGAACTCAATTGAATGAGAATTGCGTTTGTAATGGAGAGGGAAGCCAGCGTCAAGAACATGCACAAAAACAGTAGCAAACTGTTGGAGTTTCAAAACGGTTAGATTTTTTCTTGTTTTAATATTCTTCCTTTAGGTGTTACTGTCTTGCAAACTTGAGAGAAACGCATGTATTACAGCAGAAGGGTTTCTGAATGAAAGTTACAATCGAACCTCCGATTAAGCGGACATTTGGGGCATCGCAGGGGGTTTTTAAGACTAAGATTGTCTGCTCATTATCCGGAATTACACAGGGTGTCCCCAAAAAAACTATTGAAATAACGTATTGTTAGAGTTTGAAGTCTGCGGGGGCATTTAGGTTCGGATCCCAGCCCATCCCAGGAGTCATGTCATGCACTTTTGATTGTTTCAAATCATTTACGCATAACTACATGAGTAAATGGAAAAGTCAACCCAGAACATTTAATTATCATGGCAAAATAAAAATCTGCTTTTCAAAAATTAAAATATAATGCCAGCGCCTTTTAACTACTCTTAATATTGTGAACGGGGGAGGCACAACTTCGCCGGGGTTGGGGCAGACATGCCTGCTAGCCGATAGATCAAAAGTTTTGCTGTATACTAATAACTGCAGTTATACAGGGTGTATAAAAAATTTACACCCTTTCAAATTCGAATTACGGCTATAACTTTTAAATACTTGTTGCTCTGCAGCAAGCTGGCCAGTTTTATATCTTACGCAGACTTGAATAATGCTTAAAGGGGCAGTGTCACGGTTCTGCTGCGCATCCAAAATATGCGCGAACTTGAAAAACTGTCTGCCAACAATTTATCGAGTTAGGAGTGAAATACGATACACTATTTATAATCCCTTCGTTATATGCAGGACATCTTTTCCAATCATGTAGCATTAATTTTAAACGTTTCTTTGCGCCGCTTATTTTAGCCAGGCACGGATTTTCTGGGGGGTGGGGGTGCGGCGCCCCCCAGAAATGATTTGCACCCCCCAGAGGCATTTGGCACCGCCTCCAAAAGTTTTTGCATCCCCGCAAATTATATATATTTTGATATTTGATTATTCGTACTACTAATTTTGTAAAATTACCAATATTATGGTCTCAGATCTCGCCATGCAGGCCTAGAAAACAACTTTTGTTAAACTTTTTCCTTGGCCTTTCCGGGCGTTGCCACCACGCCCCGGCCAAAACAAGCAGCAGCACCCCCAGATATTTATCTACCCCCCCCCCGAACGAAAATATGAAAATCCGTCTCTGAATTTTTAGCCAATCAGCGCCGTGGCACTGCCCCTTGAATTTAAACATTTTTTTAGTTGTGTATTTGTTCATACAAATAGAAGTTATCCTAAATTCCCATGTGCAGAAAACCTTGTGTTTTCACGCATCATTATTTCGACTGAGTTTATACGGCTGTATGTAATTTTTTTGAACTAATACTTGTTATAATTGGGTTTCAAGCAAATCCCATGAGACTTTAACAGATGCAGAGGCCGATGGAGGGCAAATATCATATTGTAATGACTTTCTTTCGAACTGGAGCAGCTGACCACCTTTTTTCATGTAAGAAAAGTACAACAATTAGGCTTGTTTCAAGCGTCAAACTCGCTATTATTCCGAATATTATGTTAATTAATGACTTTGCACAAAGACTTATTCCATTAGGAAGAGTCATTAGGCCACATGAAAAGCGTGCGATGACACGAAGTCGAGGCTCTGTGATTGGTTCATAGGAGAATGAAACATAATACAACTATAATTTTCTGTGGAACCAGTGTAACAAAAACTGCTTACTTTTGTTTAAGGAAGCCAATCACAAACCATGCTATTTTAGCGTCGTGTTTACCGCATGAAAACTTCGACTTCTGCCCGAAGCAGTTTTTAATCAAACAAACAAACAAACAACTTTCTTTACCATGTGATAACTTTATGTGATCAATCAATATCCTACGAACTCATTTTACGGAAATTACATTCATAATAGATGACATCTCGGAGCGAAGTGACTCATGCAATTATACTTTATGTTTGTTCATTGGACAAGCCATGTTCCAATCTATTATATTGATATAGCCATTGCACAATTAATGAATATTTGCTAAGTAATACGCTGTTTACTGAAGATTGAAGTTATCTTCGAGGAGAGCGCCTTTCTGAACGCATATTCTGCAAAATTTAAGGACTATATAATCACTATCATGCCGAAAATAACACATGGTAAGTACGTAGTACCAGGTTTGAAATATTTAATCACGTGTTTTATAATGTTGTTCTGTTGCAGTACACAGGGCATATAAGTTACAAGTGTACTACCATTAAGTACGCGTTGCTTAAGGTAAAAAACAATGCACGGTATTGATTTCCTTTGCTTGGGACGTGCTGTAGTTTGGATCAGCTGCGGTTGAGCTGAAAATGAGCTCATGCGCTCAAGCATGACATCTGGCGAAGACAACTTGAAATAAAGCTCTGCTCAGCCGAGGGAATAATCACCTCAAGTTCTTTCTCATTAGAAGTGACTTTTAATATAGATCACTGATAACTTGAAGGGAATTCTATATTAGCGCGAAGTGATCACGCTGATCTGATTTCATGAGCTCATGCGCTGTGGCAAAGAAGAGTTATTACTGACATTAAGTGCAGTGAAAGCAATTTTTATGCAGTTTCTCAATAATCACTTAAAGGAGATCTCGATTAGTAATAATTATAGTGATTATGCTGATTTTTTATGGACAGGCTATCACTTGCATTAACATGAAATACTCGATTGCCGGATTCTTAAGGCTAATTTCCACTCAGGAAAATTATCCGTGGATTGGAACGGACAGGAAAATTTTTTTTGTCTTGTGAGCTCTGGGTTGGAACTAATGACTTTTAACACAAAGAAAAATTTTCTTGTCCGTTCCAATCCACGGATAATTTTCCTGAATGGAAACTAGCCTTTA
>CACRXK020009470.1:0-17500 GCA_902702795.2 Paramuricea clavata
GTCCTGCCGACTGAATAAAATTTCTGGGGAAGTGTCACCCCCCCCCCACACACACACCCCGTATCTCCGGCCCTGCTTACTGGAATACACATATTAATACTCACAGGGTTATGAACTTGACAAAGACACGTCAGTGCAATTTTATGTCCAAAATATACTAACGAGTACTATTTCTCACTTTTTAATTTGGATAGATCTAATATAACTTATATAATCTTATTTTCCTTTGAAGTGAAACTGTTTCTTAGTATTATCTTAGTATTATTATTAAAACAACAACAGACCAGCACCAATTAATAATTAAAAGCATAATTGAATTTAGGATAGCACGCCACACCCAAAACTCCCGATTGAGACGAATTTAACCACTTGAAAAATGCAAGAAAAATGTCGACGTTTCCAGCGAAAATTACAGGGTTCATACAAAACTCGAATGTCCTCGAATATCCTTGAATTTGAAAACAAAAATCCAAGTCCTTGAAAGTCCTTGAATGTCCTTGAATGCATAGAGATTATAAATAACACTAGAGGAGGCATTGTAATCTTAATTCAGTAAAAAAAAGGGAACGCGACTATTGGGGGGCAAATTCAAGTCGCGGATGTGTATTCGTGTTTCCATTGGTGACGAGTTTCAAATCAGCCAATGAGAGTACGATTTTATATCCGGGACTTGAATTTGCCCCCCATTAGCTGTGTTCCCAATTTTTAAACTCGATGCCTCCTCTAGTGTTATTTATAATCTCTATGCTTGAATGTCCTTGAATTTGTAAAGAAGTACTTGAAGTCGTTGCTTTAGTTTATGAATATTTTCTGAAATTGTTTGACATTCAAAACGGACATTTTGTTGAATTGATTTTGCATGTTCATATCTGACAAAGCTGTTTGAAATTCATTAAGGTTTCGTTTTGAACAACTACCCTTTTCCGCAAAAGAGATCACAGTGCATTCTGGGATCATTTGGAGGGACAAAATATATGGTGACAGGCGTCAAATATGTGAAAGAGTAGAAGTATCTTCTATCACATATCAACTTTTAAGACGACCAAAAATTAAATATCTCCTTTTTACATTAAACGTTTAATTTAAATGTGCTGCCATATTTCTTGTCCCTCCAACATGGGATTTGCGCGACTAGACCGAGGACTTTGGGAAATGGCTAAAATTCAGCGTCGGATTTTACTGATTTCTAACCCCTTCTCATCAGTATTTAGTCCTTGAATTTGCTGATACATGGCCCTGAATGTCGTTGAAAAGTCCTGACTCTCGCATGCACGAACCCTGGAAAAATCCTTCGTCGGGTTGTTAGGGCCTCGAAACGTCGCAGTTTCACTTGTATTTTTCAGGCAGTTAAATCCATCTCAATGTGCAGGTTTCTGCTGTTATTGTCCCTACACTGGTACAGCCGGTCATGTCTCTTGACTATGTTTTATGGAAACTACATCTTGCAGTACATCTTGATATATAAACTGCAGAGCGCTACTTTAACAAGCAAAATTAAGTTAAATGAAGTAATCTTCACACATACGCGGGGGATGTTAAAACATTCCGCACAACAATCCAATCGCTACAGGGACAAATGCACCCAAACTGAACACGCGTCCTGATGCACTGGAGCAAGTGGGCCGTGTATCTTGTGGTAGAATAACGTTATCTGTATTGAAAACGTGTTTAGTAGCAATTCTGTCTGTGCTTCCACTTGGTGCAATCTGCACACTTGGCATCATGCTTTCCTTAGTCGACTTCATTTCCGGTTGCGCTGACGTCATAGGTTTAACCGCTGTCATTTTGGGAGTTGGCATCACGGGCTCCGAAGTCCTTTCTGCTTGGACGGTACTGGTGGCGGGCAAGTTTTCTTGGACAGTACTTGTCGCCGGCATTTTTTCTTGGACGGTACTGGTAGCGGCCATTTTTTCTTGGACAGTACTTGTCGTGGGCATTTTTTCTTGGACGGTACTGGTGGCGGGCATTTTTGCTTGGTCGGTACTTGTGGCTGCCATTTCAGGTTTTGTTGTCATAGGAACGACAGATGACGAAGGTTCGAGGGAGGATGATTTTGCCATAAGTGGCTTTTGGGTGGTGGAGGGTGTCGGGGAAGGGGTTGGGGTTTCGAAGTCTACACCCAAGGTGTAATTGGCCACACAGCGGCCATAGGTGCAGCAGCCAAATTTCGCACAGACGCTACCCTCTGCACGAACAGGACAGAAATCTGTGGTTGTACACTCGGCTCTATCTTTACAACCTAAAATAAAATGATATTTGTAAATCACGATCAACGACACCAGACGAACTCAAGATGGTATTTGACAAGCTTTGTTCCATTGATGACGTTTCTTATATTGAAAAGGCAATTCCAGCTTTTAATTTATCCGCGCAGAGGTGATGTGTGAAGTAAGGTATCATATATGTACAGTGTAGGTTATTTTGAGGCAACGAGGGGATATATTAGAGGGAAATTGATTAGAGGGGAATATTGAATATATTCCCCCGATAAGAACAAAGGAAACCGAGCAGGGTGTAAAATAATGCTGATATGCTGAAAAATTTCAATAAAAACTACCGAAACAACCGAAATATTTCAGTATTTACAAGTATAAGCTATCACTCCGTGTTTACACGGGCCTAAATTTTAAAACCAACACTGAATTGCTACCAGAGGTGTCACGCGCGTATCACCTAAAATTTCTGTGGAGACAATTGAAAAATGCGTGGCAAACAAATCTGACAAAATCACCAACTTAAAGTAGCAAACGTCCTTCAAATCGTACCATGTAAACGTATCTTCGCTGTTTTCGTTAGTAAACTGAGCGAGAAACACTAAACAGAACTTGTGATTAGAGCTCGACTACTGGCCTCTGTAGCTCAGTTGGTTAGAGCTCGACTACTGGCCTCTGTAGCTCAGTTGGTTAGAGCTCGACTACTGGCCTCTGTAGCTCAGTTGGTTAGAGCGCTGCACTGGAATCGCAGGGCCGCAGTTTCGATTCCTGCCAGGACCTAGAGTTGTATTTTTCGCAGCTGTTCCTGGTTAGGTGTAATAAATGTCTATAAATTTCCACTCGACAATTTCCATGTACAATACCCTTCAACTATATAAGAAATACAAACCTTTTTCGATTCTAGTGTTGCCATCTTTCAGTCTGATCACTGCCGCGTAACAAATCTCGGTGGCATCTGTACATGTTGTTACGTTATTTGCACATGTACTCCCTGTGCACAGACATGTCAGTGCCTGCACTTGAAGACCTAGGATTGAAAAACAGTTTGTCAGTAACCATTGGTTTAAGAACAAAACATCTTGAACGATGCCAAGAAGAGCTGGTACTGACCATTGAATAAACAGACCAGGACAAAAACTGCTATGAGTCTCAACATCTTTCTAGAAGAAAAACAATTGACCATTGTTGATTGCCGATGAGAAGTACAAAAAAATAAACTGGATATCTCTTTTAGTTCTAAACTTCTCCCCAGAGGTCCAGTAAGGATCATCGTCTCGTATTGATCCAGTGTTACTACGTACAGGAAGAAACCTAAACTAAACTAAACTAAACTAAACTAAACTAAACTAAACTAAACTAAACTAAACTAAACTAACTTTATTTATACTGGACAGCTCTATCAGTTCTATCTCACTTATTGTTCTTGTCAGTGGGCAATATATTCGGCGGATCCGCAAAGGAAGCAGCTTAAAGGAGTGGACTCTGGTCACGTCTTCATCGGGTTCCGGGAAGCAGAGTTCATTTAAGATGGTTATCAACTTCCTTATTGTTCACACTGCAGCCCCATACCGATGAGCAAGATTTCCTTGACAATTTTTATTTGCTCATACATGTGTACAGCAAAATATTGACAATTTGGCCTTGTTGCAAAGCTAGTCATTTCCAGCTTTTGGACAAAGAACATTTGTTCCTGTGTACGACCGCCAAGGAAAGGTTGAGAACAAGAAACTTGGACTTGATGTGAGATAAATGTTTAGCAACGTTACGTCCTACCCGAGCAACAAAACTTCAAGGAAAACGTGTCATAGAAAACTTATTGATCGATCAACTTGACAAAGTGTGCAAGACAATTAATTTACATAAACTTAATATTTATTTACCACCAAATACATGCTAGGGTAGTATATATGAGAAGAATTATTGGGATTTTTTTCACTCTGAAAACTGACAGTGAAAGTACTTGACAAATTGTTTGTGATACAACCATAGTTAATAGAAGAGATGGTTTGGAAACTCGAGCTCATTAGAATATTCTGAATAACAATATAACTCATTATCTATGTTAGTCAACGTATATTCATAAATCTAGTCCTTCACCGTCACGTGTGTATTGTATTTTTGCCCAACTAACCAATAGCAATGTCTTAGGAAAGTCACCTATCCGTGACTCGAACAATACGATAAATTGAAATTACTATTGGTGGATTTGGCAAAAATACAATGCACACGTGACTGTGAAGGACCATATTTATGAATAAACGTTGACTAACATAGATAATGAGTTATATTGTTATTCAGAATATTCTAATGAGCTCGAGTTTCCAAACCATCTATTAACTATGATACAATTCTTTGTATGCTTATGGCAATAATTAGATATTCATTTATTCAGCAAAGAATAAAACACATAAGTCATAACACATTGCATAAATTGATTAACACACGAGGAGTCATCGTTAAATTTTAAGCACATAAACACTACATTTCGCAGTGTGTAACAATTACGAAACTTCTTGTACAGACTGTTAATTTATAAACCAATATCTATTATAGTCATTATAGTAAAAACATTACCATATTCTTGAATGCATGCAATAGTCATGGGTTGCTAGCTTTCTAGTAGGCATTTATACAGGGGAAATGTAACTCTCAACTAAATACCATAATGTATGGGTATAAAGATTATTACAGTAATTCCTACAGCATGTTATTAACAAGGTTTTAGACAAAGATGGTTTGTACTGCTAGCACGCATGAGATATGAGATATTATGCTATTAATTGTTAACTTGTCGAAGTCGGCATATACAGTACATACCAGAGAGACTCAACTATATGAAAATGTTATGATGAAATAACGATGTTTCGAGCGATGGCCCGTCTTCGGAAGTTTATAGTGGTGGCTTGTGGAAAGCCTGTGATTTCGATTTATATTTCTATATATAAGGAACAGCTCAACATCTGTTCAAAGCCATCAGGTCTGAGTGGCCAAACTCTTGACTCTTGCACAATATTAAAATAGTGAACGTTAATGGTTGTGGGAATGTCGCAAATTTTGTGAAAGCGCGTGTAACAATATTCATACAAATCGAAAGAGACAGCTTTTGAAAGAAGATATGGTATTTAGACAGGAATTTAGCAGGTTTATACAAATACATCCTATAGAATGTCAGAATGACCCGCTAACCCGTGAGCACATCATTCAAAATACAATATAGGCAAAGCTTTATTCATTTACACTCAGAAACATTGTAAGTTTTTTTATTTCAAAATTAGAACGTTCTAATGATAAATTATCTACATATGATCGTTTTAAAACTGCAATGCTTGGCGAAGTAATCTAGATTCTAGGAGGATATAAAGAAGCATCATATATACTAAACCGAGTAAACGCACTGTATATTTTCTGTATAAAACTCAACAATAAATTGAATTGTAAGATATAGCCGCAGTTATTTCGTCTTGAGATCTATAGACTTACTTGAATTTGTTGCCTGTGTTTTTTATATTCTTCAACAGCTGCTACAAAATGGCGACGGCACAATGAAACTTGAATATTATAGTTTCAAATTACAAAACTGAAGAAACTCCTGCAGTGGTCGTGGAGATGATTATGTAAATTAAATATTTAAATGTCAAATTAGGACATGTTCTCAAGTGCCTACACACTAGAAACGTAGTAATTATCCAACAGAATATTGGCCGCGTAGGCGACATAAAATAAATATACCGTCGCCATGATTCATGAATCCTTCGAAAAAATCATTCAGGTCAACTGTCAATTCAAAGTTGCCATTACATAGTAAATTAACTAGCTGCCATTAAAAAGCTATTGAGCACGAGCGCGCAGCGCGAGTTGCTTTAGACCTAATAAGTAATAAAACACGACCTGCGAGGTTTTTAAATGGCTTCAAAAACGTTTGCATAATAAGTCAAATCTTTATATAAAAATCTTTATATAAAAATCTTTATATAGTTTGCATAACAATGGTCTTTTGTTAAAGTGTTCTTTAGCTGGTATAAAGACGTATGCACGTGACTAATTTCTTACTCAAGATTGGATATAAATTGCTTCATGAATTATTAATGAGTTTTTGAAATTAAAAGAAAAAAGAAAAGCTCCCGCCCGACCTGAAAAATGGGTGGACGTCCACTAAATGGTAAATGGTCAAAAAGCATTTATAGACTGAGCTAGTGAAATTTTGATAGATGGCGGTCAACTACTTCAAAAATGTTGACACATTTTTAGAGAAAGAAAATTGAATTCTCGAACCATTTATTTACTTCCAAATCACTGGAGTTGGGTAAAAATCCCTACCAAGACCCTAAAAAGACCTAAATTTCTTATTTCCCCCCAATAAATGATCAAACCACTAATCAAAACGTGCATTAGATGTTCGTGAAACTCGACTACCTAAAAATGTTTGCTCTTAACTGTTCCAAGGCAAAACGTTTAAGGAAACTTCGAAATTTTGGCATAGGATTTTTCCAAATCGTCTTCATGTAGTTTAGTCTTTAGACACAAACCACGACAACTTATTGTAGAATACTACCTAGATTTGCCGACCATCATGTTTGAGATATCGTTTTCAGGTAAGGATGAGTGATCGGTTCGGACTTTTTAGTCCTCACACTACATAGACATAACTAAGCAATCCAATCAATCATCCAATTTTGCTCGTTTAGGAACGTGTTCTATGTCACGCTCGTGTTTTTTAATTTGATTGTTTTCCTGTTGTAGCATTTCATTTCCTGTTTGCTCTTGTGTTTGTTTGGATTCGTCATCTCCGCCTTGTTGTGGATTTTCTGTTTCTTTTCCTGGTATTTTGTCATGTTTCTTTATTTCTTTTTTCTCACTTTGTTCTTCCATTTCTTTTTTCTTCTCTTCTTGCTCCAGTATTTCTCTCTTTTCTTCCTTACTCAAGCGAGGCACGGCGCCATGTTGAAGCTGAATATCGCAGAGCAATTCTAGTGGTTTCATTAGGACCTAAATTGAGTGAAAAACTCTGTTCAACAATCAACATCTATACTGGTTAGCTCTGTCTGCTATTCTAAACTGTTCTCCCTAGAGTTCTGGCCAGTAAGGATATCCTTACTCTTTTTCTTCTCTTCTTGCTCCAGTATTTCTCTCTTTTCTTCCTTACTCAAGCGAGGCACGGCGCCATGTTGAAGCTGAATATCGCAGAGCAATTCTAGTGGTTTCATTAGGACCTAAATTGAGTGAAAAACTCTGTTCAACAATCAACATCTATACTGGTTAGCTCTGTCTGCTATTCTAAACTGTTCTCCCTAGAGTTCTGGCCAGTAAGGATATCCTTACTCTTATTTATCCAGTGTTACTACAGGAGAAAACCTAACCTAAACGAACTTTATTTATATTGGATAGCTCTATCAGTTCTAAACTGTTCTTCCTAGAGGTCCAGTAAGGATCATCTCTTATTGTTCCAGTGTTACTACAGGAGGAAACCTAAACTAAACTAACTTTATTTATACTGGATAGCTCTATATCAGTTCTAAACTGTTCTTCCTAGAGGTCCAGTAAGGATCATCTTTTATTGATCCAGTGTTACTACAGGAGGAAACCTAAACTAAACTAACTTTATTTATACTGGATAGCTCTATCAGTTCTAAACTGTTCTTCCTAGAGGTCCAGTAAGGATCATCTTTTATTGATCCAGTGTTACTACAGGAGGAAACCTAAACTAAACTAACTTTATTTATACTGGATAGCTCTATCAGTTCTAAACTGTTCTTCCTAGAGGTCCAGTAAGGATCATCTTTTATTGATCCAGTGTTACTACAGGAGGAAACCTAGCTCTAAACTAACTTTATTTATACTGGATAGCTCCATCAGTTCCAAACTGTTTTTCCTAGATATTCATATGGCTCACCTCTTATTGATCCAGTGTTACTACAGGAGGAAACCTAAACTAAACTAACTTTATTTATACTGGATAGCTCTATCAGTTCTAAACTGTTCTTCCTAGAGGTCCAGTAAGGATCATCTCGTATTGATCTAGTGTTACTACAGGAGGAAACCTAAGTTAAACTAACTTTATTTATACTGGATAGCTCTATCAATTCTAAACTGTTCTTCCTAGAGGTCAAGTAAGAATCATCTCTTATATTGATCCAGTGTTACTACAGGAAGAAACCTAGACTAAACTAACTTTATTTATACTGGATAGTTCTATCAGTTCTAAACTGTTCTTCCTAGAGGTCCAGTAAGGATCATCTCTTATTTATCCAGTGTTACTACAGGAGAAAATCTACACTGACTGGAACTCTAGGGAGAACAGTTTGAAACTGATAAAGCTATTCACTACAAATACAGTTAGTTGAGTTTGGTTTTATTTATAAACCCCTTTACATGTTAATTTCATGTTTTCCATTTCAATCTTTAGAAAATATAATTGCTTTTGTGCCATATTATGATGAAAGGTCAAGGCAAGCATAGGTGGGTGAAAAGCCGGAACAATTGAGAATTGATGTTACTAATACATTTAAATAAAATTAGTTTAGTTTGATTTAGTTTAATGAGTGTGTATATTGACTTTATGAGTTTCCTCCAAAAATTAGACTTAGCAACTGTCAATCATTTTGGAACAGATGGAATATGGAAGATTTGGAAAGATAACAGGAAGTTGAGCTCCGAGATAAACAATGCCAATTATAATAATTTAATGATGATAAAGTAATATCAGCCTACATGCAACTATGATAATATGTGCAGTGGATAGTTTAAAAATAGGGCTTTTAGTTTTCAGATCAGCCGGTTTAGATTGTATGAAACAATATGCAATTAATGGTAAGAATAGACAATTGCCATTATAGACTAATTTTAAAACTAGACAAGGAAATTCAAATAAATCACCACAGCTAGAAAGACCATACTAAAGTTAGTAAAATTACAAAGTTTGGTTGCGAAATGTTGTAAAATGAGGAAAATATGTAGCCTTGGAAAGTTCGTAAATTTTCTATACTTTTCATGGTGCGGAAATTCCTACCACATTCCTACCACATTTGGAATACAAAAATATACAAAATTTGCAAATTTTGCAAGGCTATATTTTACGCATTTTACAACATTTCGCAACCAAACTTTGTAATTTTACTAATTTTAGTATGCTCTTTCTAGCTGTAGTGATTTATTTGAATCTCCTTGCCTAGTTTTAAAATTAGTCTATAATGGGAATTGTCTATTTAGTAAAGTTTTTTTTTCTTATGATGACGGGTTCTAAGTGGAGTTTGAAGAAGGATTTTGTATAGATGCAAATTTCGATCGTGAATTTTGTATGCTTCAAGATAAATCATACCGAACTTCAGTTAGATCCATTTTATGAGGATAATTTAATGATACAATGTTTTCATCCAAATGTTTTTATAAACAACATGATTATAAAATCAGGAAGACATTTTCCGCTGAGACAATATAACTAATGTGATTAATGGGCAGACTGAATGCAAATGAAATGAAAATATGGCAGATAATAATTTGGGGATAAAAAATTAGAGGGTTTAGTACGACAATATATTTTAACAAGATTATCTCATTTGTAGTTAGAATATGTGGAAAGAGTAATATCAGGCAAATATAGCGCTTGGGAGATAAAGTTACTATTACTAAGTTTTTTAGTTTTTTTAATAAATTTTGTTCAAAACTGGGTGCGTGACTTTAGTCTTTACTTAAGTTTTTAAAGCATGTGGCTCACAATTGTTATAGCTGAATGGTTTCTATTGCTTTCTAGTACCAGACGAGTCATGCCCAATTGTGGTTTTTGCGGTAGTTTTGTATCTATAAATTGTTGGAAGTTGCACGAAGTCTATATCGCTCAATGATATATATACGTAACGCAATGAAGCAATCGCTATTACCATACATATATAGCGCTTGAATAATTGATATGGGCATCTGCATGTGTCTTAAAAAAAATCAAGGAGATGAATCTAGGACTTTTTAGCCATGAAACAACAGAAACTCAATATCAAAAGAAAGATGAGGAAACATTTATTGTTGTATTTTACCAACAAGCCAATATTATATACTATTATATACACTGTAAATTAATTCAACTCCTTGTAATTTATAATGTATATGTTAGCACTGCAATGTTAATTTTTGAGACGAACAGTTATCTAACTTTATGATTTTTACCCACGACAAGCAAACAGTACAGACGCGTTTAGAGCAAACAATGTCAAATTTCGAGACAAACATCGGCCTGTCTTGCGTCACTTGCCGCATTTTAATGGCGTGTTTTAAATTAACATAATTTGTAAAAGATCAAATGGGAATTTTCTGGGCCTAGTTAAATAAAGCCGGACAGCGTGGGCTTTTCTGACGCAGCGCCTTTCTTGATCAATTGCGTGATTATACTGACACGCGAAACACGAATTTAGCACGTGGGCAGCACGTTTCAACGCTGCACGTGTAAAATCTCACATCTTTTTATATATATCAAATTCGCAAAAGACCTGAGCAGTTTGTAAATCGAATCTATCCCATACCTACACAAAATGAAACGTCGAAATTCTCCTTATACTTTTCAGGTAGTGGCATCCCTATACTAAATAACGAAAGCTCGTTCATATTATTAGCACTATACCTATACACTGACACATATACAATTCAAGATTATAATCATTTTAACCATCTCATGTATACACTGCAAAAAATTCCGGAGTGCATATTAATTTAAAGCATGTTACGATTACCATTTACGCACATTAGCGACCTTGCATTGCCAAAAATAATTGCTGCCATATCTAAAACCTGTTCCAACTTTTTGCATGTATGCATGACCAGATATATATGACTATAGTAGCTAGGCTCGCGTTAAAAGCTCGTACAAGCTATTCCAACTTAAAACCACAAACTTGTTATAGAAAACATACTCTTTTGTAATCGACTTAACATGTTGGATGCAACGTTGGCCGTTCAGGTCCTTTGACGCTTTGTTAATATTTGACTGAATGAATTGAGCCATTTATACGACTGCGAAAATAAGTCGCGGCTTAAATAAGTCGCGAACAACTCGTATAAAGTCTATAAACAGTCAATTTGCAATAAGTCGCGGCTAAAATAAGCCCAGACGGTTGAAAGCTAGGCCTTTACTCTTTTAGTATTTTACCCACAATACAAATTGCTAAACCTTTATGTGTCATATATATAATAAAACTGCCATTTAAATAATGATATATTATATTATGTCTAAAAGGCGCTGTTACACGCGCGAAGCAATTTGTTATGTATATGATGTGGCAAAATCAGAAAAAGCGCGTGTAAATAAATAGGGTCATTTATACGAGCGAAAATAAGTCGCAAATAAGCCGCGGCTTAAATAAGTCGCGACCCACCAGGCACACGACGTTGTTTCAACGTTGAAATTTGGTAGAAAAAAGGTTGCGACGTCGACAACCTAATATCTACGTTGTTCTGACGTTGTTTTACAAACATTGGTTCAACAGCAGCCAACAGACGTTGAATTAACGTTCATGCGTTCATGGTTAAATGTACGACGTCGATTTGTGAACCAATCTCAACGTTGTTTTAACGTGGATTCAACGTTGAATTATGGTTGACGAGATTGGCAACCTAATTTCAACGTTGTTTCAACGTCGAAACAGTAACGTCGATCCAGTTTGCATAGTCAACCCTTTTTCAACGTCTATCCAACGTCTGGAAGGTCATTTCCAACGTTGATTCAACGTTGGATAAACGTCATTTTGCCCGCTGGGGAACAACTCTAAACAACTATAAACAGTCAATTTTCAACAATTAAGCCGAGGCTTATTTAGGCCTAGCTTTCAACTCTGGCCCTATTTATTTGCACGCGCTTTTTCTGATTTTGCCACAACGTGCATAACAAATTGCTTCGCGCATGTAACAGGGCCTTTTAGACATAATATAATATATCATTCATTTAAATGGCAGTTTCACTATATATATGACACATAAAGGTTTCGAAATTTGTACTGTGGGTAAAATACTAAAGGGGTCTTAAACGACTTTGTTTACCGACTGTATCTATACCGGCCCTCGAAAGTTGACGTTTAGTAAAATATAATTTATCTTCATTTAATAAAAGAGTTATACGTCACATGCTTCCATCTTGATGTGAGCTGAGGTTAAAAAGACGTCATTTGCAAAGTATAGTGCTGTTCGCTCTCAAATCCTTTAAGTGAAATATATAATATATCTTGTTCTTAATGACGCTTTCTGCAAGATGTCATGCATATCGAGTATTCGTGACTTCACATGTTCAAGACGTATACACCTGTTCAATGGCATGAACAATAAAATCCAAAAAAGGGTTTATTTATTAATAATATGTTTAAAATACAATAACTTTATGCAAGTTAGACAACCTCTATAGCAAACTTATTTCTATATTTACTTTTAGCAAACTTATTTATTATTTACTTTTTAAATTGGATGGAAAACCATGATTATATATCAGACAGTCTTTAATTGTGCAACAATTTCTACAAAATAACCTTTCAACCAAACGCAGTTTCATGGTATAGACGTTAAGTATTTTTACTTTTCCAAATTATGAAATTTTTGGCAAAATCAAGAGGAAAAGGAGTAGCTATATATCTGTATTCCTTCCTCCTTCAGAGGGAAGAAAATGCAGCCATTTCACTCGATCTCTAAATCTTCAGTGCATACAAAATTCTGTAGGGTATATATGTATAATCAAGTTAAAACAGATTTTTGCAACAAAAGGCGAATTAAAGAATTTAGTTGTGACAAGAAATTTAAAATATTGTTTAAGGCTACGCCAACACCGTATCAAGCGGATAGCTTTCTGCAGCGACGCGGAAAAGCATCTATCCGATACGGAATGTACAACTTTCACTAGAAGCTGAGCGAAACAACATCTCTCAGTTGAATAATTCCTCTGATAATGGCGTTCCTAAACGGTACGGATAAGTGTTTTTTCACGTCGCTACAGACACCTATCCGATATAGTGTAAAACGTAGAGCGCTTCCATTAACACGGCTAGACCGATCAGAACGGTCAAATTGTTGAATGGAACACAAAACGTTTTCGCTTTGGACCTATCTGACCGGAAATTTAGATAAAATTCGAATGAGGTCCATTTTCGCTAGATATTTGAGAAACCGTAAGCCAGATCTTTCCTTTAATACAGAGACAAAAATTCGAGTCGGCCGGTCAGGTCATTAAATGGAAAGCGCTCGAAGCCTATAATTATATATAAAGCCAGTGTTTCGGCTTCAATCGTATTGTACCGAAACGTAGCATACTTCTTTGTTTCCTGAGCGGTAGACAGTGTGGAACTAATGACTTGGGCACAAAAGAAAATGCTACGGTCACTTACGATACGGTCGAAGTGGAAAACAGGCTTAAGTCTAAAGATCAAAGATGCAGATCTAGTTATGAATTCAGTTCCTCGTTCGTTACTCATGAATATGCATGCGGGGATGTGTGTTTAAAGTACCGAGACTAAAGCCGTTGGATCACATTTGAAGACGATCAGTGGTGGAGTGAACAACGAACTCTCTAACTACCAAAACTTCATTGGCGCAAAATTAATTGCTACATTTCGACAAATTAGAGAAAAGAAAGGAATCGCTGTTAGACTTTATTAAAAGTGAGTACAAATTAATCTTTACTATGCTGCGAATTTATAATTTTATTATTAAAGCGATATTGTTTGTTGAATTTAAGATATTGCGCCTGTTTGGACGCGTTGCGGGGTAGCACGTATAACGGATTATATGCCAAAATTTAGGGCATCTTCAAATTTAAGTGGGAGAAATTTTTACACTGAGTGAATTTTGAATGAGCGTCTTGCATTAGTATTAAGTTAACAAATTAAAAATACTGTATGTAAGCTGTTGTGGATGCAAATTAGGTTTGTTACTGGTGGGGGTCTTAAATTAACTCATGCGAGATTAAATAGCAAGCCATCCGAGTACTGTATCGCTATAAAATATGCAATATTGCATGGGTTTCTCACTGAATGGGGAGCGGATTTCCCAACACGCTATTGGAGTATTGCCCAACTGATCAGAGGCACCTACGATTTTAACGTCCTTATCCGAGAAGACGCGAAAGTCTAACCATTTACCGATGTCAATGTAAATGTAGCTCTTTCTCCTCAATTATTTTGAGATCTTGAGTAGAGGTCCGACCAAGAATTGAACCGCGGCGTCTGCCAGCTTGAAAGGCAGGCGTGGTAAACACGACACTAAAACTGCTGGCTGATTTTACTTATAAATTATTATATAGGCATCGGACGTAGTTATGGTCCCCGCAAAATGATCTCGATTAATTGGCATGGGATATTTCGATAATTGATATATTAAAAACTAAAATCTACTTTCTCATACTAAGATTATACTCAGGTGAACTATTTTCGATCATACTAATCGTGCACGCTCTCTAAGAATTAAAACCAATTACGTGAGCATAATTACTGGAATATCTATTCGGGTAAATAATATCGCGTGATGTCTGCCAATTGGTTAGTTCAGGTAAATGTACAAATTTTTAAGCCCTGCGTGATCTTTTTTACCATTGCATGGACATTAACACTGCCAACGCGTCAGCCGGTAACTTAGCTATAATTCCGGTCGGCGCAATGAATGTCGTACAAAAGCATATATTCGGTTTACCATAACAGACTTCTACTGCAGTGCTTTTCTTTATAAACAAAAAGAACGTTTTGTCCGCTTGACAAGTGTGAGGAATTTCATAACTATTTCTCTGATTTTTTTTTTGAATTATTTGAGAATACACAGGACCAAATTTGGGGAAGATTTTGAAAGAAAAATCGTAACGGTTTTCATGCTTATATGAGTCATGTACTGTTCGCGTTTCCGTTCTATTTGCATTGGATGCTTGAGTGAGTTCGTTTGTTTGATCTGTGATAAAAATTAATCTGGCGTGGTTTGTATCTTAACTATCGGAAAACGATCAGAACATTTCTTCTTCAATCTTTTGACGTCCGGTGGAGGAATCTCGTCAAATTTTAGCGACTCGTTATTTGAAGAAGGCTGTGCTCGCGAAAGGTCCACGACGAAATGGTCGGATCATTTTGAGGTAGTTTAGTGATTAATGCCGAATACTATATCAAATGCTAGTCACCCACGTTTTCGATCACAATAATGCCAGTTTAATCCCTTCTAAAGTATATACCCACGGAATGAATTATACTGATAAATTGGAATCGAATAGGTTACGCCTCAAATGCTCAATTTATCTTAACGAAACTACTAAACCCAAAGCCTTTAACAAGTTTATCGGTTGGAACTTAAAAGTATAAGCATGCATGTATGTTCATGGCAATCTGCCTCAGCTCAGCTCTGAATGACAAAATACATGGCTTAACATTTGGAGATAAAATCGTACGAAAATTGATACAACGTCAAAAATTGCATACAATTATATATCAAATTCAACGATTTAATGAGTAATTTAAGCCGTCATGCAGCTTATCAAAAATAATTGTCAGTTTAGTCTCTAGGCTTTACTTTATAGTACACCGACATGGCAAATTAAGTTGACGACATCAGATTGATAAGTTAAGCTTTAAATGTGGTGACTTGAGTCTGTGGCTGTAGCCGTTATAAATTATAATTTTGAAATCCTGACAGGACTGATGTTTAATTCATGTATGTAGAGTGAATGAGTCTGCAAAGCGTGCAAAACAAGTCAAGTATGTTAAACAAACATTGCTATATTGGGCTTGGCACTCAAGTGAATTTCAAATTTTGAATTGTAACTGTATAACGAATTATTTTGCGACATCCTCCTTCTCTGAAATTGCATGCTAATATTGATGAGACTGAACTATATAGTTGACTAGATGCAGGTACTAAAATTAAATTAGAATTTGTCATTTAGTGTGTAAAGCATTGATTCCAATACAGATATTTCATCATCGAGTTTTATATAAACAATATAATACCGAGCTTATAATCTCAAGTGATGAATTTCAGATTAGTAACTATGCAAGGATTAAAACGTGCTATATACTCTAACCAACTGAGCTACAGAGAGACAGCTGTCGAGCTCTAAATCCAACTGAGTTACAGAGAGACAGCTGTCGAGCTCTAACCAACTGAGCTACAGAGAGAGAGAGAGAGTTGTCGAGCTCTAAATCCAACTGAGCTACAGAGAGACAGCTGTCGAGCTCTAACCAACTCAGCTACAGAGAGACCGATGAGCTACAGAGAGACAGCTGTCGAGCTCTAACCAACTGAGCTACAGAGAGAGAGAGAGTTGTCGAGCTCTAAATCCAACTGAGCTAAAGAGAGACGGCTGTCGAGCTCTAACCAACTGAGCTACAGAGAGAGAGAGTTGTCGAGCTCTAAATCCAACTGAGCTACAGAGAGACAATTGTCGAGCTCTAACCAACTGAGCTACAGAGAGAGAGAGTTGTCGAGCTCTAACCAACTGAGCTACAGAGAGACAGTTGTCGAGCTCTAACCAACTGAGCTACAGAGAGACAGTTGTCGATTCTCAGATGAATACGTCAGTAAGGAAAGAACAGGACTTCATGAAACTATATTCTTCACTGGTATTGTAATTGATTCTAGCAATTTCATATTTTCATGCACAAAATTTCAAATTTAAACGTCCGTTTAATTGCATGATCATGAGTGTCACGGTAATTATAATATCAAGTATATTAAACTTGAATGCACATCCTGTTGTTGTAGGCAGCCTAAGTCACTGGAAAAAAAAAGTGAAATTCATACTATATGGAATTTTCGATTGCATATCATCACTATATCCATATTAGTAAGGATTTTGAAAACAATTTTCAGTGAGTAATATATTTAACCAGACATATATAGATAGAATTTGCTTAAACCGATAGTATAAACATTCTATTGCAAGCCGTGCAAGCATTGTAGAGCTTCCATTAATGGCTTCAAATTTTCTTCATCCTGTTCCAACTCTGATGAACTTCTGACTGGTCAAAGGTTTTTAATTTCCAAGCTTAAACCTTCCTTAAACGAGCAAGGCAGTTCTGTCACACTTTTCCTACTCTAATTCCCGCCTTCCTGTTCCAATTCTCATGTTTTCTATGTCTGTAATTCAATACCTTATAATATAGTGACTTAAATTTATTAAAATCATTGTTAAGCTTGGCTTACACTATCAAAGTTTCTGTGATCACAGTAGGAATTTTGCATCGGTAACTTCTAAGTTTTGAAGGATTTGTAAGAAATGTTTGAGGGAACTCTCAGTGTTTAATTATGCTGGGCTATTATTTTCATCATAACGGTACTAAGTCGTTGTGTTCTCA
>CACRXK020009471.1:0-19095 GCA_902702795.2 Paramuricea clavata
ATCTTTCATGAGGCGTCAAGAGCATGGCACTGCGATGTTGCTCTGTTTCTGTTAGAAAAGGGGGCTGATATCAACAAGGCAGATAGGTATGGACGGACGGCTATGCATGTTGCCGCTGCTGTGGATTATGCCGAAATGATTCAGTTTCTTTTTGAACATGGGGGTGAGTGATAGGTTCTGGGAATTATAAGTTGAAATGGATAAGGGGGAGGGGGGCATATAAAACACAAAAGGGGTGATGAAATAAAACATTCTAAAGTTTCTTTAGTTCCAAAGGACCACCAGCACTTCTTTAGAAATACGGTAATATATATGTTTTAAGTTAGTAACATCTGTTACATATCATTTAATAATTAATCTCTAGAAAAATTATCTCCTGCTGTTTGCCAAATGGCTAGACAATGAAAGTTTTGTCTGCAATGAGCAGAAAGCTACAGATTGAGTTGGACTCAACTATCTGAAAAATATGTAAGACTTCATGCAATGTTTCGATCAAGGGTCAGTTCACTCAAAACGAAGAGCCTTCACTCAAAACATCGAAGACTTTTCTTGTATTTTTCAGGTAGTTGAATCAATCTCAGTTTTCTGGTGTTATTGTCAATGCCTACGCTGGCACAGTTTATATCTGCAATCTGCATTGGAGTTTATATCTGCAATGGGCAGTCCTTCTGTCATATATGAGCTCATTACATAAGGTTTGCACCCTTTATTCAAGTAGAGAGGGGCCTGTACCGGTTTTGCAGGATGCGTCTAAAATTCAAGTGGGATTCGGTATTTTAAGAGAAATATTGGCGGGAAGCGAGATTTTATTCCATTGCGGGAAGTGGGATTAATAAATTAAAATACCGTGGGGATATGCAGGAATTAGACTAACCCACGATTAGTGGGATAAATCAACAAAACTTGTAGCCGTACGTTAGCTGTCTATTGTCATTTGTTTGTGTGTTCAAAATTTACTGTTTTCAAGGATGATATCGAACATTTGTCCCCCATCAATCCACCATTTACATGTATGATTGCTAAGAGTCACGATTTAGAGTCATTTATTATTTTAAACTTTGTTGTATTGTATTCTAGATAGTGTATTCAAATTGTATTTTATGTCGTTACCATATTCTTTAAATCATATTATGTTGAACAGTGTTAAAAAAAAAGTCAGGAGCGGGAAATTGGGATGACGCGCATGGCGGGATAACAGGATTTGAAGTGAAAATCGGTCAGGATGGCGGCATTTTGGAACCCGCGGTACAGGCCCCTCAGTAGAATTGCGGCAACCAGCTCCTCTGGCTGTTGCTCACTACTACTTTTTGGTTTGAAATTTCAAAATATTTAATTATTTTTAACTCCTACAATATGCTTTATTTTTCTTCCTGTATTTAAAAAAAATGTAATATGAAACAGTGTCAATAAAATTTTGAATTGAATTTTGAAATGAATAGAAGCATGCACCTTCCTCCTCTAAATATATTGACAAACAATGTGTCTTTTACCTCTCCATTACAGCTGACTTGAGTGCTCGTACGTATGGTGAAAATCAAACCCCGGTACATTACGCTGCAAAGAATGATGCAGACAATGCATTACAGGAGTTGATAAATATTGGTGCAGATGTGAATTGTAGAGATTACAAACAGAGGACACCCTTGCATGTGGCTGCTGAATTGGGTATGTTGTTGGTGTGACATGATGTTGTCTTTAAGGCTTTTTGTCTGCTATTAAACTGTTCAAGTTTTCTCAGATTGGTCAGTTAGTTAGACAATCAATCAGTTAGGGACAGCCCCCGTGGACCGGGCCGTACGCAGGTTTTTTCACCAGGGGGCCAGCAATACCTATATGCTGAAATAGGCACCGAAATCATCAAAATGTCAATGCATTCAGAGTGATATCAGTTAGATACATGCTTATCCTTATGGCTGCCCCATACAGAATCAAATAAAATTATTCTGATTCACAACTGCTATTTGGCTTAATAATTTATAACGTTAAGTATATGGTTAGTTTAGTGAATGAGTTATGGTCCTATCAATCAACAGATCAGTGAATCAACATGTGATTAACCTTGCCTTTAGATCGTTCAGAAACAGCAAAATTACTTATTTCCCTCGACGTACCTGCTGGAGTTTGTGACGAGAATGGCGTGACTGCAATGTCCTTGATGGTCTCAAAAATGCCACCAGTTGCAAAAGAAGCATTGGACCAATTTCACAGCCTGGACCGAGCTAACCGCAAACAGTACTACTACCTAAACCATCTAGAACCCGGCAAGCCCGGCGAAGATGGCCATGTCTTTGCAAAAACACCTCTGGAGGAGGCTGTACGCTACAAACAAATGGATCTTATCATGCATCCAGTGTTCAAACGACTTATTCAAGTCAAGTGGGAACATTTCGGCAAAACTGGTTCGATGATTCAAGTTTTTGTGCAGCTGTTGTATTGTTTACTATGGACGGTGTTGGGAATAACCCTCCCTCGGACGGCCGCGTCCAGCTGGAGTTACTACGACCCACCCAGTAAATACTGGTGGAGAATTGTGTTAGAATCTTTAGCTGTCAGTATTACTGCCTTGTTCATTTGGCAAGAAATTGCTGAGGTAGATTTTGTTTAATTAAAATCTCCCCATTGCAATTTTACTGTCTAAAACCGTAGGCAGCCCAGCCAATATATGTATTCACTTAAAGGGGAAGTCAAGTCCGTTCTGCGCATCGGTTCTGCGCATAACAATAGAGGGCCCTCTGAGGTAAACATTGCCCAAATTTTGAATGTTTCGAATTTTTCTGAACACAAACTCTATTTCATATTCATGTAGAAGCATAACGAACCAAAATGGTGTTAGATATTCAGACAGTACATCATATTTTAAAAAATACAGCAGTTCAAAATGTAAACAAACCGTTTGTTTACATTACGGACTTGACTTCCCCTTTAAGAATGCGTTAAAGGCTTAAAAATGCGAATAAAGTTCGTTTGATTTTGCTATCCAGTGATTTGTGTAGCTCATTATTAAACTGAGTAGATACATACAGAGCTGTAACTGGCCGTCGTATAAACACTATAAACACTAGCTTTCATGTACCCACTTTTTTTCAGGCAACCGGGCAAAAGTGATCACCTGTGCGTGGTCGGCAAGTTCCGCGAGCAGTTAAAGCGAGCCGCCATCCAATGGGATGCATGCATCTAGTAACTTGCCAAGTATCAGTATGCGCACAAAAAAAGTGGGTACACTAGTTATAACTCTGTATATGTATCTACTCTGTGTCATTATGTATGCAGATTCACATGGTTACGTCATTATGACAATACAATGACGTAACCATGTGAATCTCCATACATAATGAGCTACATAATAAATCACTTGATAGTCAAAATGAGACGAACTTTATCAGACGAATCGTATTTTTTAAGTGAATACAATCATGGCTAAAATCAAGTCCATGGTTTTTTCCAGATCTTCCTATATTTTACGTTCTACGATTCATGTAGGTTCACCAGTCTCGAAAACAACACGAGAGATGGAAAAATTGGAGAATTGAGGAACTAAATCGTGATCTAAAGTATTGTCACCCCCGCTGGCCCGAGGAATGCAAGTATATCGAGATGGAAATTGCCAGTATTTCATCACAAGGAATATCATATTTCGAAAGTTACTGGAATTATTTTGATTGGGTGACCTATTTCGGGATACTAACGGTCATTCTGACGCGAATTCTATCCGTTGCCATTGACAACAGTACAGCCAACGAGCTTCACCCTAAGGTTGGGAATTTCGTTTGTTCAAAGTTCTAAGCCTAAACCAACTTTATTTATACTGGATAGCTCTATCAGTACTAGTTATCAGTTATAAACTGTCCTCCCCTAGAGGTCCAGTAAGAGTCATCTTTTAGTGATCCAGTGTTACTACATGAGGAAACCTAAACTAAACTAAACTAACTTTATTTAGTACTGGATAGCTCTATCAGTTCTGAACTGTTCTTCCTAGAGGTCCCGTAGGAGTAATCTCTTATTGATTCAGTGTTACTACAGGAGGAAACCTGAACTAAACTAACTTTATTTATACTGAGTAGCTCTATCAGTTCTGAACTGTTCTATCTATAGGTCCTGTAAACATCTCCTCTTGGACAAGTGTTGCTACAGGAGGTCCGAGGAAACCTAAACTAAAATCTAAATTAACTTTGTTTCTACTGGATAGTTTTGTAAGTTCCAAACTGTTCCTATGGGCCATCCGTTATTGGTCAAATATTTCTACGAGAGGGAACCACCAGGAGAACACCAGTAGTGTTTGCTAGAGTCAAACTACCAGCACTGTTCTCACATACGACTGAGTCGAAATTATAATAAGACAACTGCATATTGTCGGAATCCAACTGGGGGGAAACAATGTGTCTTCAGAAACTGTGATATAATGTTAGATGTAATATTTCAAATCCGACTATGTGGACTGGACTAGATTTCAAGTTCGCGCAATTTGATCACGTCCGAGGCGAGGCCGAGGACTGGATCAAAATGCATGCGAGGAATTTGAAATCTAGTCCAGTCCTCATAGTCGGATTTGAAATCACATCTCATGCGAATAAATCACTATTTAATTAATTTTGATCCAGTTCAAGGACTGAATTAATTTTGATCCAGTCCTAGGACTGGATCAATGTACTTCACCAGGCATCTAGTATTATCATGTGAGCAAAATAAAGCAATATGGTTGGCTAATTTACTCATGAATTATTAAGAGGCAACTTTTTTCAATATCACGTATTTGCAATGAAAAGTGTTCAAAACCTAAAATCTTTTTGGCGTTCCTCTCAAAATTACTTTGTTTTAGCTTTATTCTCTAGTTTATAGAGTTAGCTACCTTTTTAAATGCATCTTCCGGTTGAGAAACATAAAATAATAGTTAAAAATTGGCAATTAAAATACAATTATCAATGTTGCTTTAAAATTGACGCCTTATTTACAGCCATATATGAGCAAAACTTACTGAACTTCAGACATAATTTTCTCTTTGGCGTATCATCTAAAATCTCTTCATTTTAGCATTATTTTACAGATAAAGCACTAAACATACTTTTTAAGTTTGTTTGCCGATTGAGAAACGTATCGAAAAATAAAATTTTCAATTTAGTCATAACCTCAAGTGATATATTATACGCATTAGTTTTGAGCGCGTGTTACGTAACATACAAAAAGTCTCTTAATGAGTTTGAGATAAACAAATCATTCCAAATCTTTTTCCAGATCATGTCAATTTCTCTAATCTTCATTTGGCTACGACTGATGAAAGTCTTCCGTGCGTTTGAAGCTCTTGGTCCATTCATCGTCATGATCGGCCATCTCCTCAAAGATACGCTCATCTTCGGATTCCTTTACGTGATGTTCTACATTCCGTTCGTCTGTGCGTTCTGGATAAATTTCGGCGGGGATGTAAACGCCGAAAAAATGAAACAAGCCGGACAGGATTCGGAAGGCTGGCGCACATTTAATAATTTAATGTATTCGGTCTGGGAGATCACTGTCGTTGGAAATTATCCGTGGGATTCGTTGTTGGTCATAGATCGAATCATGGCACAAATCTTATGCGGGACTTATTTGGCTGTGTCGGCTATTGTCTGTTTGAATCTGTTTATCGCGCTAATGTCTGATACGTTTCAGAGGGTGTATGATAATGCGAATGCTAATGCTGTCATGCAGAAGGCAAGCACGATTCTCTCGCTCGAAACAGATATGTCGGGAAGACGTAGAGATATGTTCATGAATCATATTCACACCAGCTGCGCCCCTGAGGTAAGGAACACACTTTTACTTATGGTAGAAGGCTTCTGTAGATGGTATTAGACAGATTTAGATCGAGGACGCGGACGTCAAAGACGACGTGAAAATGGCGTCATAATGGCGTGGCATATCCATGCATGGGCACAACACGACATTTTCACGTCGTCTTTGACGTCCGCGTCCTCAATCTAAATCTGTCTATTTGAGTGTACGGCGAATTTCGCCAGCGCTAAGAAGACATTTGACAGCCATTCGCCGGAGGCTGTGTGTAATTCGCCGGTACTTGCAGTCATGACAACCTGAAATTTTTAGCTCAGTCTTGCACTCGGACAATATACCAAATAGACAAAGCTTGCAAGCCTTTGCCCACCACTCAACTCACAGTGTCAGTGCCTTTGAAGCTTCGACCTACCATTCTTTGCATACTCGCTTCGCTCATCAATTAATAGCCGGAGCCTCAGTAGAGCAAAACAGTATTGGCCACACCCAAATTATTATTAGCCAGGACTTCAAACGGATACCTTAAGGACTGTCTCTCTGTAGCTCAGTGTGCGCACAGGCTACAGTAAGAATCCTAGCCTGCGAACAGGCCCTCAAGCTGAATTGAGAGCCTGCATCGATGACCAATAAATTTGAATATCTGCGTCTCAAATCGTGACGCGATATTCTCATTGGTCAGATGCTATAATTTATATGTTTCCGCTGAGCTCTATATATGCCAACTGCTGATGCACTATGCATAAAAAACACATTAACTGATCAAATTGGTCTTGGCCATCTTATCTCAAAGCACGAAATGTTCTGTTTTGAGAAAACAGTATTTAAAACATTTGAACTTTTGCTTGAATATCTTATATTTCGAAAAACAGTATAAACTGTACGGTCTAAATTTAGTTTGCACGGTCTAAATTTAGTTTGCGCGAAAGTTGTAAACACTACCATATAAGGATAGACATTCCATATTTGGAAAAACGAACGTTACGGGGCAGATATTCAAATTCATTAGCCATCGATGCAGGCTCTCAATTCAGCTTGAGAGCCTGTTCGCAGGCTATAAGAATCCTACCTAGTTAGAGCACTGCACCAGGGACGCAGGTGCGTTTCCTGTCAGAGGGCCAGTTGCATTTTTCACAACTGCGCCTGTTTAGGGTCTAACAAATGTATAAAAATTCACACTCAAAATCACCATCTACAAATCCCTTCGACGATCATTTTTTGTTAGGCCTTGTGTGATGACACAGTCTTCTTTGTAGTTAAAATGTCTGCACGTACACTAATGTTATACAACAGTATATGATGTATTGTTCTCTGATTCTGTATTATAGGAGATGTACTATGACGATGACTCGGTCGAACCGGACTCGGGTGAACTGGAAAAACTTACGCATCAGATAAATGATAAAGTTGTGGAAGTTGAAGAAATGGTGAAAACATCTTTAGAGGAAAGGAAAAATGAAACTTTTCAGAATAAACAATCTGTAGACAGGTAATGCTTGAAGTAGGGATCAATATTACCTTCCTTGCCACAGGAAGAAACCTAAACTAAACTAAACTAATTTTATTTATACTGGATAGCTCTATCAGTTCTAAACTGTTCTCCCTAAAGGTCCTGTAAGAATCATCCCTTATTGACCCAATGTTACCACAGGAGGAGGAAACCTACACTAATTTTATACTGGATAGCTCTATTAGTTCTAAAATGTTCTCCTATGTTCAGTAAGGATCATCTCTTATTGATCCAGTGTTACTACAGGAGGAAACCTAAACTAATACCAGGCATATTTTTCAAGCCTGCCCGGTGTGGATATACACTCAGAGTAACATCACAAGCATCAGTTCTAAACTGTTCTCCCCAGAGGTCAAAGAATGACCATCTCTGCGTTTGTCCAGTGTTGGGACATGCAGTGAAAATTGGGATATGTGGGGAAAACCTGAGGTGTCACATGCAACCATGAGGTGTCATGTTCTCCAGGAAAGAACAGTTTAGAGCTACCCAGAGTTAAATGAGCTTTGTTCTTTATGTAGTTTGCGTGAAGACTTACTGCAGGTGATTGAACGTCAAAATTATGAAATGACAGCCATGAAAAGAGATCTAACTGATATCAAGCGTCTCCTCGCGCAAACTCTCGTCCAAGGACAAGTGCAGACGTCAGCCTCTATCACTCTGCCCACCAATGCGATGCCAGCTCGAACCGAAGGCCCTGGGTCTAGTAAACCCCACAAGCATCATGGGAAAGCCTCGCGGATGGGACCACAAGATAGCATACACCAGGATGCGAATCGAGCAGATGACGAGCCTGGTCGAAGCACTTTGCTACCTCAAGTAGACTCAAGACGAAGACATATAGCCACCGGCACTTCGTCACTACCGGGGATTGATATTCGTAGACAGCCCGCGAGAGATGTAGCGCTCGTAGCTCCCCGACAGGACCCGGGAACGAATGGGTCAGCTTGCTGATGTTGTACTCGTCATGAGATAATTTTGAGTTTACTAGTGTAGGGGCTGTTCATATGAGTCGGGCCAATCCATCTTGCGGATAATATAGCCCTGCCAAGTTTGCCGTTTTTTAGTCATTTTGTATTACGCACGGGAAATTGATACCTTTTTTCAGAAAACAGTATCAATTTCCCTTACGTAATACAAAATGACTGAAAAACGGCAAACTTCGCGGGACAACATTTCGCAACGAAACTTCGGAATATTACTAATTTTGTGACTATTACTAGACTTGTCTAGATCAAAATTTTGTTAATTAGGTAATAGGTCCAAGCCATGATAAGAGCTTTATTAAACGATTCATCCCGATTAACCGGGCCAGCCCAAGGCCAGCCCGACTCCAAATGAACAGCCCCTTAGGCCTGGGCAAATTAGCCTGGCAATATACGTTTGAAAATGTTAACTTGATGTTTTTTTATACATTCCACCATTTGTCCACCCTTGGAAACAGTCGCTGTTGGGAAAGTTTAATATAGAATAATGTAATATAGACATAGTGGTTGATATAGATAGTTCTTTAAAAATATTTTTATGCAGTCATTGTCAACGGCATCTTTGTTTGAGTATTACTTGTGTTTGTAAATTTAAACATCGATTTAAGCCATTATCTTGTAGTGTGTAACATGACCAAAAACGCTTTTGTCTCAAGTGTTGTTACAAGTCTACAAACAAGTTGTTACAAATCTGTTCACAAGCTGTCGACAAGTTGTGTTCGCACTGCTTGTTCCCAGTTGTTGTAACAAGTTTGGAACAAGCTGTTAACAACTTGTAGCAAGCTTGATGGCATTATCAGACTTGTTACAAGGTTGTTCTAACAAGTCTGATACAGTCATGATATAACAAGAGTGTTACAAGGTTGATCACAAAAGGTTGTAACAATATTGTTATATCAGGACTGTATCGGACTTGTTGGAACAACCTTGTAACATAGACATCTGATAATATCAACAAGGTTGTTACAAGTTGTTGACAACTTGTTCTAAACTTGTTGAAAACTTGGGACAAGCAGTGCGAACACAACTTGTTGACAGCTTGTTGGCAGACATGTTGACTATTTTAGCAATACACGAACGCTTCATGAGAAAATAGATTATAAAATAACATGTACATAACGCGTATTCTGATTGGTCGAAAGCCGTGTTTGGATCAAGCCATCCAAACACGGAAGACTATCGTGTCGTTGTTATTTTATAAAACAATTACTTTATGGTTTCCGTGCTTGGATGGAATGATCCAAACACTTGGGAATGTTGCTCGAGTTAAGTAAAGCGGGCAAAATCACTCGCCTTCGGCTCGTGTTTTCGCTCGCTTTTCTTAACCCTCGCAACATTCCCGCGTGTTTGGATCAGGCCATCCAAACACGGAAACCATAAAGTAATTGTATAATGTTTGTATCTGCAAGTGTCCATTCTATTACACGTGTACAAAACTCACATCTTGTAGCAAGTCTGTCAACAAGTTGTGTTTAACAAACTTGTAACAACCTTGTTGATATTATCAGACTTGTTACAAGGTTGTTCCAACAAGTCCAATACAGTCATGATATGGCAGTATTGTTACAACCTTGTGTCGTCAACCTTGTAGCATTCTTGTTTATCATGACTGTATCAGACTTGTTAGAACAACCTTGTAACAAGTCTGATAATGTCATCAAGCTTGTCACAAGTTGTTAACAGCTTGTTCCAAACTTGTTCCAAACTTGTTACAACAACTGGGAACAAGCAGTACGAACATAACTTGTTGACAGCTTGTGAACAGATTTGTAACAACTTGTTTGCAGACTTGTAACAACTTGTGCGTTTTTACGTGTGTAGTAAGGCTCGTCCTCGGTTGACCGGTGTTCAAGTTTTATATGAATTGTAAACGTGTTCTCGTTCTAGGCCCAGCATCTCCAACCGTTCAAGACAACACAGACTCAGAACCTCAGGTATTTTTGTCCTCAATAGCGTAAAATTCTCACATCTTGTAGCAAGTCTGTCAACAAGTTGTGCTCAACAAACTTGTAACAACCTTGTTGATATTATCAGACTTGTTGCAAGGTTGTTCCAACAAGTCTGCTACAGTCTTGATATGAGACCATATAACAATATTGTTCCAACCTTGTGTCATCAACCTTGCAACATTCTTGTTATATCATGACTGTATCAGACTTGTCAGAAGTCTGATAATGCCATCAAGCTTGTTACAAGTTGTTAACAGCTTGTACCATATTTTTTACGTAACCGGGGGGGGAGGGGAGGGGGGGACGACTCGAACAAGAAATGGAATCGGGTGCAGGAAGGCAACAAAATGGCAGCTCATTTGAGCGGAGGTCGAGTAAATATAGGTTTATTACGCGAAGCAGCGAGAAAGGAGTTGCTGAATTGTCTTGATAAATGTCCGGGGAGCAAGGTAAGATACATCAACTTCTATTTGGAAGCAATTTAGTTTAGGATTTTTGCATTTTTACATGCGATCACAGCTAGTTTTATTTCCATACATAGTATGTTGTTTTATTTTCCATTAAATTTTGGGTGTCCAATTTCCAAGCGTTCCAGTGAGTTAGCTACTTAGCTAAGTAGTTACTGAATGCATATGTCATCAAACACATGCAAACACACACTGAAATGCATGTATCACTTGCAGGCACTTGCATTTAATACTTTGATCAGTCAGGCCTTAAAATATCGGTCGGTCACGGACATATTTGTCCGACCCATTCGTGAAATTGTCCGACGTAGTGATCAGGGGCGTAGGAAGCATCAAAAGATTGGGGGCACTGGCTTCTAGGGCACTTTAGGGTAGTGAAAAGGGCATCTAAAAATTTTTTTTCCTCGGAAATGTTGGCGACGTGGGGGGGGGGGGAGGAGGGGAAAAGAAAAATTTTCCAGTCGTACCATACCAAAATTGCACGTTTTTGACCAAATTTTTTTAAAAAACTTGTAAATTTCCAAACAAAAAGGGCACCTTTGATGTTAATTTAGTATTTACAGCGACATTAGCTTGTACAAAAAGGGCACTTTTCATCACAAAAAAGGGCACTTTTCATCACAAAAAAGGGCACTTTTCATCACAAAAAAGGGCACTTTAATTCAGTCCTTTGAAAAAATTTGGGGGGCCACGTGCCCCCCCCCCGTTCCTACGCCCTAGTGAGGAAACCACCGGACATTCTGTCCGACCTAAGTGAAACTGAGGTTGATTGTTTGTCCGACCCGAGTGTATTGGTGTCCGACCGAACGGTAGCTTTGTCCAATTGTCCAACATATAAATCAAAGTGTACCCTAGTCCAGGACTAGAGGCTCGACTATGTTAAATAAAAAGTGAACTGGAAATGTTGTTTTAATGCAATCGAGGGCGGGAGCGAAATGGTGAAGTGGAAAACAGGCTTATTGCTTAAGTTGACAAAGTCTTACTGCTGTAATTGGCAAGCAAGTTAATTTGGCTTGGAAATAAGTATGAATGACACAAATTATTTAATAGTTTCACAACATTTTACGTTCAGAATTAATACATTGTGCTGATATTAGTTTGTGACATTCAGACTTATTTCGGAGCCAAACTGAACTGAAGGTCATCGGCATTGGGTCGTTCCAGAAAAGATTCATACTCCCCCCACGGAGGAAATTTCTGCTATCCGGATGGCGAGGGGATAGAAAAAATTGTTTCTGATAATAGTAAATGTATCAGGAAATCCAAAGGGGGTAGGGGGTTAACTAATTCCTATTTCCTCCGTGGGGGTGGTATGGATGTTTTCTGGAATGACACATTATCACACACATGTCCGACCCAAACTCACAGTCATTGGACATTTTGTCAGACGGCCCTGTAAACGATATTTTAAGGCCTGCAAAAATTTAATGTGGTATATATACTGTCATTGTTTTAGGCTTTGGTTTGGGACAACCAGTTGACTGCACCATTTGGTTTGATTGCCGAATATTCTCTGTTGAAGGTATTGACAATTATATGAGCAATATCATTGTAATCAATAATTTAATCAATGGCTTGATAAAGACAATCAGATAATCGGTAAATTTTTTTTGGAAGATAAATCATGGTTTTAATTATTCATTTGTTAATTTAGGAACATGAAGTTGATGCGATGTACCCTCTACAATCTGGCCGTCTTCCCACAAATAGTGTTCAACATATGATCTTCATAACTCGAGCTAAAGTTTCCCACATGGAGATTATTGCAGATATTGTTTTTGGGTAAATTATGACATCATCATTATCATATTGCAAAGTGTTTTAAAAGTTTGATGCCGCACAGACTTATTTTGGCACTGAATCTAAATCTGGGTTTTGGGTCTTGCACAAGTAGGGGGGTCTGGGGCATATTTTCCCAAGATCTGCATTCTGATTGAGCGTCAAATTTCTAACAATAATGTCATATTAGTCTGACGAAGCCGTATTTTAAACAAAAACTATGACAAACAACAGGAATTTTAATTTAGAAACTTAATTTTTAGGATTAAATACTAAATGCCCCAACTGCATTTTGACATCCCCCCTTGAAACCATCGCCTCAGTCACCAAGTCACTGCATGTTTCTGATTGAATAACTAATCATGTACTTCACAGAACATTTTAGACACCTGTGTACTGTACAAGTGCTAGCTAGTATGGGTTTACAATATATCTTTAGTGAGGAAGATCGAACAAGCAAGAAAGATTATACAGTTTTATTTGTTCCAAGAAAGACTTTACTTTGTGAAAAACATCTCCAGGTAAAAATACTTTGCTAGCCATGTGAGAGTTTTGTCACTGATTCATTTTACTCAAAATGTCTGGAATGAGAATCAAATACAATTGCTCAAATTATACCAAACAATTTAGGGTTTAGGAGTGAGTTATATTACATTGGATGAATACCCTTTGGATTTGATTCCATTTGAAAATGATTTGCTCTCGTTGGAAATGGAAAGTGCGTTCAAGGTACGTTCCTGTAGCAATGCAAGTGAAGTTAACTTTATGGCTATTCCATTCCAAGGTATCGAATAGACAATTCCCATAAAAGACTAATTTTAAACCTAGGCAAGGAGATGCAAATAAGTCACCACAGCTAGAAAGAGCATACTAAAAAGAGTAAAATTGCAAAGTTTGGTTGCAAAATGTTGTAAAATGCGGAAAGTATAGCCTTGCAAAGTTTGCAAATTTTATATACTTTTGTATTGCGTGCGGAAATTGCTACCATTTTCGGCCCAAATTAAATGTGGCAGCAATTTCCGCACACAATAAAAAAGTATACAAAATTTACGAACTTTGTAAGGCTATATTTTCCGCATTTTACAACATTTTGCAACCAAACATTTTTTACTAATTTTTGTATGCCCTTTTCCGGGAATATACTTTTTTTTTGCCAAGGTAAAAATTTTGTCTATAATGGGAATTTATATCTATTGATGCTGATTTTCTGTTAATTAAATTATTTCTGATCCATCATGCTGGTATTTTAGGAATGTTATTTAGAGAATGATTCAAGTGTTATATATCATGTCACAAATTCCCTGATGAGGATGCAGGCTTTGTATGGAGTAATACCAAAAATTTATGGCAAAGGGGAACTTGCAAAGGTAAGCCTGGCATTCCCGTTGACCAAATTGACAATTAGAGCTTGCAACATAGATAATTGACTAATTGAGCATAGCCTTTGAAACTGAGCTGTAGTTTTATGGTACTAATTTACTTTCTGCTTTGGCTTTATAAACTTAAGTGAGGGAAAAAGTTTCTTTTGTGTTTGACTTTTCTTGCTAATTATCACTCGTACAAACCAGAGATCATGCAGGCCTCAAAATTAGCGGCGACCACTGGCCGTCGATGCCCTGGTTTGCAGGCCTTAAAATATCGGTCGGTCAAGGACATTGTCCGACCCATTTGTGAAATTGTCCGACGTAGAAAGGAAACCACCGGACATTCTGTCCGACCAAAGTGAAACTGAGGTTTATTGTTTGTCCGACCCTAGTGTATTGGTGTCCGACCGAACTGTAGCTTTGTCCAACGTAAATCAAAATGTACCCTAGCCCAGGACTAGAGGCTTGTATGTTAAGTGGAAAGTCAGAGTACTATTGTATAAAAGGTGAACTAGAAATGTTGTTTTAACATAGTCGAGCTCGGGTCGGCGAACAAAGTGAAGTGGAAAACGGGCTTAAGTTGTCGAAGTCTTTTTTAATACTGCTGTTCTGGAAAGCAAGTTAATTTTGGCTTGGAAATAAGTATGAAAGAAACAATTATTTAATATCTTTACAACATTTACCGTTTATTCATTTGTGTCGTTCAGACTTATTTCCGAGTCAAAACTGAACTGAAGGTCATCGGACATATGTCCGACCCAAACTCAACGTCACCGGACATTTTGGCAGACGGCCCTGGAAAAGATATTTTAAGGCCTGTGTTTGTTGGACACTATGCCCTTGAAATATACTGAAATCTACGGCCTGTAGTGGCCTGCTCTCAACCACAGAGTACAGTACTGTACTCATGCCGTTTAGAACACCAAGGGTATGATTTGTAAAATTGGCAATAATCAACTTATGTACTGTACAATCTTAGTACTAGTTATAGTTTAAGTTAATAGTTAGTTACGATAGTTATAAATAAGATATGAATAGTTTCGTTTGGTATTTTTTTTTAATTGTTTATTTTTAATTATTAATCTGTATATTTTTCTTGTCTGCTGGAAACTCAAACGTTATTTGAAACTTCAAAATAGCAACTGAATAAAATTTTCAAACTGGCCCTGATGCCCTGAAAAACTTAGTATAACATTTAAGGCCAAACTGACCTTGCCTTTATTTTTCCCAAATTCGAGGCCTGGTCATGTATACTCTCCATTTATCTGGGGTATACTGTACCATTTTTTCATTCAACCATGTTTTTCAGCGTGCAGTTGACATGATGTTAAGAAAAAGAAGAGAGGTGTTGGATTCAGAAAACCAGATCTCACCTCAAATCGACTGTTTGTTGCTCATTGATAGAAATGTCGATTTACTAACACCATTATGTACGCAGCTTACGTATGAGGGACTTATTGATGAAATGTACGGAATAAATAATAGTAAGTGCAATTGGGTATGGCCTTTAACTCACTGATGCGCCCTACTTTCTTATTTTACTCTGTGTAACGCCAGACGATTTCACTCGTCAAGGGGAGAGTCCTACCTGCAAGTTCCTGAAGCTAACTGCAATCCTTGGTCAGAAGCTAGTCTTATGCATGCTTAAATTAAGTAAGGTAGAACATTTCAAGAACTCCTTTTTCAAATGCCAGAACTCCGTTTTCAAGTGCCAATACTCAGTTTTCAAATGCCGAAACTCAGTTTTCAAAAGTTAAAACTCCGTTTTCAAGTTCCAGAACTCCGTTTTCAAATGCCAAATTTTCAAATGCCAATACTCAGTTTTGAAATGCCAAAACTACGTTTTCAATTGCCAAAACTCCGTTTTCAAATGCCAATACTCAGTTTTCAAATGCCAAAACTCAGTTTTCAAATGCCAGAACTACCTTTTCAAATGCTAAAACTCTGTTTTCAAATGCCAGAACTCCCTTTTCAAATGCCAAAACTCCGGTTTCAAATGCCAGAACTCCGTTTTCAAAAGCCAGAACTCCGTTTTCGGCTTGATATATGAAAATTTTCGACCAATTTTTTTCAGCAAATTAGTGGACACTCAATATTGACAATATGAAACATAACTCAAAAAAATTTCTTCGGTGCCTGGTCCCCTACATGTCGTAATTTGCATTGCAAGCTTCAAGCGAAGCGAGCAAGTTTGGACCATGCAGGCAGGGCTAACTGAAAAAATTTTTTGCCTACCTGCAAAAAAACTAAATATACAGGCATGCTTTATTATTTTACTCTGTCTAACGCCAGACGATTTTACTCGTCAAGGGGAGAGCGCTGGCGCTTAATGGGTTAGTGTTGCTTCTGCAAGCTTGACTAAAGTAGTTGGTTGGTTTCCTAGTTTGTGTTTTGCTCATGAGTTATTAACGGGTCTGAGAAATTAATTTCTATTCTAACTTCAGCCACCGCAAAATTTCCTCCTGAGAAATTTCAAGTTCCAGACGATAAGAAAGCTGGTCCCGCTCAACCAGCGCAGGCTCCTGAGCATAGGAAAATCCCCCTCAACTCCGCTGATCAACTGTACAGCGAGATACGAGACTTGAATTTCTTGGCTGTTGGTCCAGTGTTGAGCAGGAAAGCAAAACAGATCAGTGCCGCATTTGAGGTTGGTTATGCATTTGCATGATAGAGCTTTTGAATAGTTACGAACTCTAAACTAAACTAAAAGAAAACTAACTTTACACTATCAATTCTAAAAAGGGTCGGCGTGTTTTTGTCCAGTGTTACGACAGAAGGACATCTTGACTTGAACTATATCTTTATTTTTACTGGATAGTTCTCTCCCTAGAGTGCAGTAAGCATCTGTTATTGATCTAGTGTTACTACAGGAGGAAACCTAAACTAAACTAACATTATTTTTACTGGATATCGCTATTAGTTCTAAACTGTTCTTCCTAGAGGTCCAGTAAAGATCATCTCTTACTGATCCAGTGTTACTACAGGAGGAAACCTAGACTAAACTAACTTTATTTATACTGGATAGCTCTATCAGTTCTAAACTGTTCTCCCTAGAGGTCCAGTAAGGATCATCTCTTATTGATCCAGTGTTACTACAGGAGGAAACTTGAACTAAACTAACGTTATTTATACTGGATAACTCTATCAGTTTTAAACTGTTCTTGCTGGAGGTCCATTGAAGGTATAATCACTTTTTGGTTGGAAACGCCCAGAGCAAAACCTGCAGCGTTTGGTACTTTGTGTTTGGTAGAGTTTATTGGAATGATTCTTTAAATCGTTTTACTTTTGTTTATTTTTTAGGAGCACAAGGGAGCCAAGACAGTGAGCGAAATGAAACAATTTGTACATAAACTTCCACATATTCAAGCCGCAAAACATTCACTGGCAAACCGTAAGTCCATATTTTAGAGAGTCTTATGACACAGTGGTCAGTACATGCATATGTCCTGGTTCTGCTCTTGCAGGCTTCCATTCCTGCTATATTCTGTTGTGAGCATGCATAGCAGGAAATAATTTTTTTTCTTGGATCCTACGTTTTGGGGTCAATAAATTATTTTCTGCGCCCGCGGTAGCATTATGCAATGTCCTAAAATTTTCTGCCAGCTAAGTCAGGTCTGAAAATGTTCCGAGATCTCAGATGCCAGGGTCCACGGGCCATTATTTTCTGCTATGTATTTTTTCCTGCTTTGTATAATTTGTAACAACTAGATCAGCCCAAGGAGGTCCAGTATAACAGTTTAGCCGGAATAGACCTTTCCCCTTTTGAGTGAAATTTTGATCTAGACAAGTCTGGACAAAAATTTCATCACAGCTTGAAAGAGCATCACAAAATTAGTAATATTCCGAAGTTTCCTTGCGAAATGTTGTAAAATGCGGATAATATAGCCTTGCGAAGATTGCCATTTTTCAGTCATTTTGTGTTACAAATGGGAAATTGACAATCAGTTTGATCATCTGATTATCAATTTCCCATTTGTAATGCAAAATGACTGAAAAACGGCAAACTTCGCATTGCTATATTATCCGCATTTTACAACATTTCGCAACGAAACTTTGGAATATTACTAATTTTGTGATGTTCTTTCAAGCTGTGATGAAATTTTTGTCTAGACTTATCTAGATCAAAATTTCACTCAAAAGGGGGAAAGGTCTATTGATAGAGCTATCCAGTATATAAACGAAGCTAGGTTCGTTTAGGTTTTTAGTATGTTATCCAATGACACTGAATGTTGACGGCATGTTTACTTTCTTTCCAGATACGAGTATAGCTGAATTGATCAAAGAGCACACAGACACGGAGTCGTTTCGAGAAAACCTCCAAGTACAACATGGTAAACATTCCTGTCTGTTCATTATTCTTTGTCAAAAATTACAAACTAGACACTGGACCAGCACGTTTGAGATGTCAACTTTTATTGAACTTTCAATTGTTTAGAATTCATAAGCGGTGTTGACACTGATAAAATAAATCCATACATAGAAAAGTTAATCGCGGTCAAAGAACCTTTAGTGAAGGTAAGTCCAATGTCTTTTATTTTTTGCTTTGCGGGGCAGGAAATGGTGGTGGATACGAAAATTAAATTACTTCTCTCAATTTTATTTATTTCCCGGACAAATATCAAAGTTGCAAAGAATGTTCACTTCGGGTAAAAATTCAAGTTTTGAAACCTTCCTCCAAATAATGTGAATTATGGCTTTTTCAAATTGCAAAATTATACAAAATTATGTCATTCCAAATCGGCTTCTTATCTCCTCCAATATTATCCAATCTGATAATTACCGATACCAGTACAACATCAGCATCCTGCCAACCTCAACCTGGCTAGTCATGTATCTTTTATTTGTTTTATGGTGTTGGTGTTGAGTAAAGTGTTCCACATTAAACCTTCCTCACTGACCTTGCATATGGTAAACCTTCCTCGCGGGTGGTACCCGCAACTGCATGGGCCAAATTCCAGACTATAATAGACCTTTCCCCTTATAACCAAAATTTTGATCTAGGCATGTCTAGACAAATATTTCATCACAGCTTCAAAGAGCATCACAAAATTAGTAATATTCCAAAGTTTCGTTGCGAAATGTTGTAAAATGAGGAAAAATAGAGCCTTGCAAAGTTTGCAATTTTCAGTCATTTTGCATTACAAACGGGAAATTGCAGCCCCAACACCCGAATCGGATGTCAATTTCCCGTTTGTAATACAAAATGACTGAAAAACGGCAAACTTCGCAAGGCCATATTATCCGCATTTTACAAGATTTTGCAACAAAACTTTGGAATATTAC
>CACRXK020009472.1:0-12511 GCA_902702795.2 Paramuricea clavata
CCCCCCCCCCCCCCTCTCCCTTGGAAATTTTTGCACCTCCCCTGAAATGTCATGCACCTCACCTTGGGAAAGTTTCAATGATAGATCAAAGTAAACATTTGATATTATTTGGTTGCTTAGGGTCTACACTTCGTAAAAACGTTTTTCTGTAAAATTGAAACAGTAATAGCCATTCATCTCCGTGTCAAGTACCCTTTTAATGCAATGTTTTGAAATAAACTTTGTAGTAATTCGGTAATGAAGGGCAAGATTGGATGAGTTGTACAGTCATAATTCATTACAGGTAAACTACGTGAAGCGTTCCTCTTTTGACTTCGTAACTCATTTGGAATTTTCCTCATTAGCTTTGCAAATTTGAAAAACTCTTTGCAAATCCCTTGAGGGAATTTGCAATGTTCCTATCAACTGTTGCAATATTCCAATGCAAATTTTCCTAACTTCCTGTTTTAATTTCCTAACTTCCTGTTCTGTTCTGAGCGTTGTTATTGGTCGATTATTTTTGTTAGCCAATTGCAACGCCCAGAACAGAACAGGAAGTTAGGAACTTGTAACAGGAAGGTAAGAACTTCTAACAGGAACTGAGGAAATTTTTTTTTGCTTTTAGCAACATTGCAAATTCCCTCAAGGGATTTGCAAAGGAGTTTTTTAAATTGCAAAAGTAATGAGGAAAATTGCAATCAATTTAGAAACTCAAAAGAGGAACGCTTCACGTAGTTTACCTGTAATACGCTGATACAAATGTACACTACATGCATACGTCACGTCGTTGACTTTGACCCGTTCTAAGCCCTAACTTTCCATGGGGGTCATGAGCTAGACTGGTGCACTTCCCCTATTTTTTTTCCACCTCCCGCACTATTTCCACCAAAATCCATCTTTGCTTTATTTTAGGTAGCATACACTGGGACGACAAAGACAGACGGAATACAAACAGCGGTGAGGGAACACTACCAGACGGTGTCTACGACCACAACACTCAAATCTATTTCTGCTGTCGTGATGATGGCCCGCGCATGCTCACTGGCATGCCACAATGCAACAGTCTGATTTTAATGAAATTCGACACGTGTCCCCTTGTTGATGGATATTTAGGACCATTCGAGGGATATATAGACTGGAATACTGAAGATATGTCCAATAACGATCAAGGCACCCAGGCATACCCAGATGGATTTTCAGAGTATAGAAGCGGGATAAAGCTGGAGTTTTGTTCATACACATCGTCATATGCTTGTTAGAAAGTTGTAAATTTTGTAGTTTCATAATTTTAAAAATATATAAATTATCGACGATTGACGAAGCAGGGGTTGATCTACTGTATCCTCATCTGCAAGGAGGGGTGCAGGTTTCCCGTGGGGTGGTGCACGAGGGAGCCTTACTGCCCACTCTCCTCTGCAGTCTGTAACGCTACTATCCCAACATTACCATTACTTGAGATGGTCGAATCTGCATGTTCGCCGTTCTGTTACGTTTTACATTATCTTTTGTTTATAAAACTTATATTGGCTTTTTATCACGAATGCGTGACTGGACAGTTGGAGCATCACATCACAGCACAGCACAGCAGAGCACAGCACAGCACAGCACAGCACAGCACAGCACAGCACAGCACAGCACAGCACAGCACAGCACAGCACAGCACAGCACAGCACAGCACAGCACAGCACAGTAAATTTACTTGTTAATTAAAGTACAGTTTACATGTAACTGTGATATTTAACTAAAGCATCGTGTGAGCTCACAAATCAATTAAATCGTTCCAAGAAATCGACACGCGCTAACAGCAGCAGTTCCCTAATCGCTATTCGGATAACATAAAATGTATGGTTAAGCAGATTTTTAGGTTGGTGTTGGACTTTTCTCGCGGGTGCTAGACACCACTAGGTGTTATTTCGTAAAATGACTTCTCTTAGTATACTAATTTAATTTGACAATTTAAAACAAATTCGGTCGAGCCAACTGAAAATATATTTTACGAATAATCACAATTACTTAATTTTAAAATATTTTGGCCCAACAGAATTTTTTAAAATTGTCAAAATAATTAAGTGCTCTAAGGGAAATCATTTTATGAAACAAATGTTTTAGTCGTGTTTCCACATTTCGTATTTGTATTTCCACAGCATGACGTCATAACGTTGATATCAACATTATGACGCCATGACGTTGAATATGATTTTTTTATCAACATTATGACGTCACCCCGTTGAATGTGTCAAAACTCCATATTTCGTCAGGTATTGATCATGAATCTTTTAAATAAATCATAATTAAATTTAGGCATTGTGTTTTCCATCTACTCACACACTGATTATTAAAAAAATACCACAATTTGGACTGCCGTACTTTCCCAAACGGGCAATCGAGAGAAAGCCTTAACCCAAAATTTGAAAATTTTTGAAAAAAAATTTTTTAAGAGAAAAAGGTACTTCAAACATTAGATTTAGCATAGGCACATGTTGTTTGCTTTCATTTGAATTTTTTCCGTGTTTAATCTGGCTTTTAAAAGACTCGCCATTTAAAATTATCTGGTTGCTATGGAAACGTAAGGTAGCATTTTTTGTTGTTACCTTGTTTTCTCCGTCAAAACTGAGCCCAGTTTCCCTGGAGATGAGAGTATGCCATCATAGGAAGCTAACATAAAGTCTGTCTGTCACAAAGCATCGAACCGCTGACAAAAAGGTGTGATCTAAAGTTTTGTGCGTGACAAAATCAGTGAACTCTATATATATATATATATCTGGAATGATAACAGCGAGCGAAAAGTGAAGCCGACAAAAAAATCACGACATACTTAAAGTATTCGTCATTGTCTTCGTCATCAACTGTTCAAGAACTTTCTTACAGTATTAAAAATCACTTGCATATAAAATTTGTAATTGTTTTGAACGTTTTTATCACAGTTTTTATATGTTTATTCACTTTTAACCTGAAGGTGGAGTTATACTCCGAAACGTAGTTATTAAAATATTTTTTTACTAAGCCCATATGGTCTAATTTATATTCAAACACACGTACATATTCATTTACATTTTGCTGGCAGGCAAATTCCCATCACACAATAAATTCTTTAAAAAATAACGTACCAGTGTATTGACTAAAAACTATAAAACTGGTAAACTAAAAAACAATTCAAACAATCGCGAAAAACGGCAACGGCAAAGTCACAGTTGCAAGTCAATTTACCTACCTGTGAAATGAAATTTTCTCGCAAGAACATCTCTTTCCTTGTGCATCCAGAACGACAGTACGACACAATATATTTGAAAAAGTGATTCTTTTCTCCACACGGGGAAGTTTTTCTCGACTTTTTCCGACAGCGAACTCAATGCAGTAAATTTTAGGAGCAAAACAGTTTGCTCCTAAAATGTATTGCATTGAGTTGGGCAGTTGGCCATGTTTTTAATTTTTTTTTCGTGATTGCGTTCAAATTTATACTGGCCGTGCAACGGTTTGCAAGAGGGGGAATGAAACTGACGTCCAATCCGCGTAAACCTGACGCTTGAGGGACTGAGACTGACGTCCAATCCGCGTGAAAGACTGGTATCGAGGCTTCATTGTTTTCACAATCAAATGACTGAATGTTATCGTTCCAGATATATATATAGAGAGAGAGTTCACTGGACAAAATTCGCCTTAATAAAAAAGATGGCGGCTGTCGATCTACCCACAATGCATTGCAGTCGGAAATGATTTAAAACAACAGTTAAACGTTTTTTAAATAACACACAAAAGACAAGACGTCAGTTATACCTATCTGTTAAAGTTTCATGTCATTGTCTATTTTTCTTGTCACTCTTTTTTGCGGATTTATGCTTGCTGCACGCAAAGGATTGTAGGTAGATCGACATGCCGACATCTTTTTTGTTATGGCGAATTGGAAAATTTGTGTAGTATTCTGTGCTTGTGTTGAGGAAAAAGCCATATTTTAGTTGAATATGGTTGGGTAGAAAGGAAAAAACATTATATAAAGATGACTAGGAAAGGAAAAGGTTTCTCTGGGATACAAAGGGCATTAATAAAGCGAAAGAGGAGAGCAAAGCATCGAGGAGACGGCTGAGACATCGTGATGAAACTGATGATGAACCTGCGTGTGTATAAATGTGAATAACTCTTTGGGGGAAGACGATGAAATTACAAAACGATGCTAGAGCTACAGAGTTGGCTGATGTCTTTCCAGGTCTGCCTGGCAATGATGAAGATGGATATAGGTTGAGAAATATAAAACATTCAGCCTCTGTGTTCTCTGAAATGTTTGCGATGAAGGTATTTAGTGATATTTGTTTTTAAATTGGCTTTGCCAGTTTGCCCTATCACCCAAATATTATATTTGTTTGTTATCTTGGCATTGTATAAGTGATAAAATGAAATTCTTACATACTGTAAGTTTTATCAGCTATTTTTGCTTTGTTTATTTATTATATAAATTTTGTGCACCTTTGATATATGCCTTGGGCTGCTATGTCGAACCTACACCTCAACTAATAAGATTTTGCCTTGAACTTTTAGGTAAACAAGAAGAGCTGAAGCCAACTTTTGTATAACTGAGTGAGTGATACAAAGTTGCATGAGAGATGGGTACATGGCACAACTTCAAAACACAAATGAATGCCTGAACCCCTGGTATCAACCCGTATCGGCTTGATGTCCAAAGCATAAACATCACAGCTTCCACACTGTTCACTGTACTGTTGCTTCAGCTTTTTGCCAAATCCGTAGTGGTGCTGCAAGCAGAGAAAGGATTATGGAGGGACTTTCCATACCTGCTGGTCACCATACAACTGATACAAGGCATAATTCCTTTGTACGTGACAAGAAGAGGTTAAGAAAATCTATTTTCATGCCAACCAGAAGCAAATGAAACGTTGCGAATGACACGCCTTCCTGCCGATACAAAGGGAAGAGGCTCTTCATGAAGCTGAGGGAGTCAGTTTTGAAGCAGCAAGGTTTTAAACAACCCCCTGTTTCATTTAATGCATGAAATAATGACTTGCACAGTCCAAATATTTACTATTGCACTTTTTAAGACATGGCAACTTTTAAAGTTGATTTTCTCCAAATACCTGTTTTTCGCAGTTGAGAAAAGATAACTCGACTAGTATTTGCTCAATTGTTATGCAATTTTCAGGAATTGTTGCTCTAAGAGAGCTTTCTTGGATAAGCATAGAGATTTTTGAAATGTATAATTTTTAGGAAGTTATGAATCAAAACGTGACCACTTTCTTGTTCACAAACTTTGACCAACCACTGTGTCAAAAATAAGCAATTTAATGCAATACCCAATCTTAAATCTTTTCTCAAAGGAAGATAGGGAACTCACAGCATGTGGTAGCCGGTGTCGGGTTACAATGTAATTATTGATAATATAAATTATATTTTCAGAATCTATGTTTCATTAGCTTTCATATGATATATAGTTTGTCATGGTTTAGAGTAAAACCTGATGTGTTATGCCTATCTGAATGAACAGCTTAAAGTTTGGGTTAACCCCCGCCTTATTAATTGTAAGCTCATGGTAGTTTTAACAGTACTAGCCCAGGCTAGCGTTTAGTTATCTCTTTTCTTAATAGAATGGCACCCCCTCCCATCGGAGATCATAAATTACAATAAATACCTGATCAATCTCTTCATTTCCACGCATTTCGTTTGATTCATTATCGCTTTGAAGAGTTTTTGACGACGAGGGCACTGCAAAGTAAAACAAATCATAAAATTATACAAATTGCACGCTCAAAATGCGATTAATTCAGTACAATATTGTTTAATTAAGATATTACAAAATCTTGATCAATTCGAACATGTGCATGAGATTCCACGAATGTTCCCTTGTTTGCCCACAGGTAGTAAATGAAACAAACTTTCTTGTATAAAAAATATTTCCCGAGTGCAGATAGCGATAAGCGATGATATCTGCGGATTGGGTCAACGTAACTTGCGGGTTGCGACGGAGACCGGGGGAACTTTTTGAGCGAACTTTTTAAATTGTCGCCTGGTCATGATATTGGGAAAAATTGAAATGTTCCACTATGCCAACATGCACAAGACCTTCTGACCCAGGTTTGCAGTTAGCTCCACTCACGTGCAGGTAACTAACTTGGTTACCTTGGATCCCAACATCTGACACCCACGGCGGATAGATAGAGGTACAACTGCCTGAAAATTACAAGCAGAACTTCGACGTTCCGAGTGAATGCGCTTCGTCGAAACGTTGCAGTTTCCTTCGTATTTTTCAAGTAGTTGTATGTCTCTCAATACGCGTACTAGGCTTCGTACATGTCATGCAGAGAGAGTCAAATTCATTTGCAAGGACTTTCCGAAGACATTCAAGGCCATGTATCAGCAAATTCAAGGACGAAATACTGAAAAGAAGGCGTTAGAAATCAGTGCAATATGACGTTGAATTGTTCAAAACGTAACTTTAGTGAATTTCAAACAGCTTTTTCACATACGAGCATGCAAAATCAATTCAACAAAATATCCGTTTTTGAACGTCAAACAATTTCAGAAAATATCCATAAACTAAAGCGAGAAGAATTCAAGGACTTTCAAGTACTTCTTTACAAATTCCAAGACATTCAAGACCTTGAATTTTTGTTTTCAAATTCAAGGACATTCAAGGACTTTCAAGTTTTGTGCGAACCCTGGCGTACGCAACTCCTGGCGGAGGTAGAAACGATGTTACCAGGGCTTGCGCTCGTGGTGATAGTATAATCGCCTCTGAGCTTTAAAAACGGGAGCATACCTGGACTATTACTCGTCTGTGGTGAGAAAAACAACAGACTACTCGTGTTCAATGCGGATTCATTTGCAACGCTAGTTTTGGATTTCTTTCTCGGTACACCTGTGCTATTAGGCTTCGCGAAGTCACTGTCGTCCAAAACTATGATATCGGGTGAAAGAGTATGGTTCTTGGCTGGCATCTAGAAACGAACAAATACATAAGTCGAAACGAAATTAATTTAACAACATATCAAAATATTGTAGTAATAAATTTCCATAAATTCAGGAATACCAGTCGGAGAGAGAAGGGGAGAAATAAAATCCTAAGAGACGAAGCAATTCTAATTATAATATTTTCCGCATTTTGGCAGAGTTCGACTTCAAATCACAATTTAACACATATCCACTTTACGTAAACAAAGATATAAAATTTACATCATAAACTAGAGGTCACCTGGAGACTGCAGCTAATTTTCCTAAAGTTAACCAAAATTGAATCTATTTGTCCTTGGGCAATGTCGTTAGTCCTAATTTCGAAATCCTTTTGTGTGTATGTTAGTTACGTAACACGCACTCAAAATTAATTAGTATAATATACCACTTGCGGTTATGATTACATTCGTTTCACAATCGGCGAACAAACTTAAAAAGTATTTTGAGTCCTTTTTCTGTAAAATAATGCTAAAAGGCGGGGCGCCAAAGAGAAAATAAAGTCTGAAGTTCAGTAAGTTTTGCTTATCTTGCTGTAAATATGGCGTCCATCATTGACAATTGTACTTTAATCGCATTTTAAAAGGTAGTTCACAGTAGAAACTAGAGAACAAAGCTAAAATAAAGCAATTTTGAGAGGTACGCCAAAAGGTTTTTCGGTTTTGAAGGCTTTTCATCGCAAACTGCGCGACATGACATAGCATAGCATAGCATAGCATAGCATAGCATAGCATACCATACCATACCATACCAACTTCCTTACTGGGCTGAATTTTTTCCAGGGGAGGGGCAGGCGGGATGACAATTTCACCCCCGTGGCAAGGTCACACCAAATTGTAAATCCAGTTACATTTAACTATTGGCTTACTTTAGAGGGTTGATTTCGGCTCTCATCGTCACTAGATAGCCTCGTTCCTAGATGTTCGCCCAAAACTGCACTATCATTGACTATCACTTGTTTCGACCCTGGACTTTCTGAAGCTAACAGCGACCCGAATGACATATTATTCCTCTTTCGCTTGGGTGTCCGAAGGTCTGGTGACGCTGCCACCAAAATTGTAGTCCTTGTGAAACTATGTGACCGAGTGAGGATAGTAGGAGACTTGGGCTGAGTTTCCACAGGAACCTCGCCTTCCATTGAAATAATCTGAGGCAATAATGTACACCGAAGTCTCTCGCTATCCTCATTGCTTAGGAGAGACGGCGAAGTCGGCGGGGGACTGAACGCTAGCGTAAATTTCTTCGGTTGTTCGCCAGAGCTGGGACCCTGGGGGGTACTTGACTTCGAAGGTGGACCAATGGGTGAACGCAGGGTCATATCGGGATCCAAAAACTGGCCGTCTTCGGCGTTTGGAATTGCTTTTTGATTTTTCAAAATTTCTTTGCTGGGATTTTGTGTGGTGTTGTTAAATTTTTCTTTATTCTTATCTGATTCTATTTGAGTACTTGACTTGAAAGGGGGGCCAATTGGTAAACATAGAGTTAAGTCGGGATCTAAAAAGTTTTGAGTTTCTTGAGGTTTAGAATTTTTAATTTCTTGGTCAAAATTTTTATTCGAGGCTATCCTCAGATTCTTGAAATGTTCTTGGTTTGAAAAAGGTTTTGCTGTACTACCAAGCGTTTGTTTATTTTTATTTGATTGTTGTTCATTGTTGCTTTTTCCATTATAAAAAATATCTTGCCATTTTCCAACGTTTATCGTAGTCTGTTTGTTGTTTTTGTTCGATGTTGTGCAAGAGATTCTGCAATCTTTCGACGGCTCAACGACAACGTCTTCATAGCGTGCTCGTCTGTTCTCTTTGTTTGTTGATAATCTTCCTTGAGAGGGTTTCTTGTTTGTAGTAGGGTCGTTGTTGGTTTCATTAAGAGTTGTGTTGTACAGGCTTCTAAATAAAGAGAAATGAACAGCAGTTGAATGGTGTAGATATTATATATTTCAATATTTTAGCCATCTAGCTCGTCACAACCCTTTTATGTAACTATACTACAAGGTGGGCAGTTGCCCCCCTCCCCAAGAATCGGATTTGCCCCTCGATGGAATAAACGTATAGCATAAAAAAAAGAAAAGAAAAAAGAATCCATTCCCCCTTGCAACTATTTCAATGTTGAAAGGCTATAATCTTGACACCAGAATCGCAACTGTCTCAGTGGCAGTCAAAATCTAATGTATGATATTTGAATTAAACAATACAGCACAAAGCAACATTGAAATGAGGAGAGGGGGGTTTAATTGTCTCAAATATTTTGTGGACAATTGGATATTTAAAATCATAGTTACCGTAAAATATTAAAAGTTAATTAGTGATAAATACACTCTCACTTCCATTAAGCTCGCGCTTTTGGGCAGACAATTTTTGCCTCCCCCCCAGTGAAAATTTTTAAAAAGGCTACCTTCCAATGTCACCAACGAGGTAGGAAAATGTTTCCGCATTATATATGCCGTTCTTTTCGATCTCTGAAATCATTAAAAAGAAAATGAAGTATATACCAGTAAATACTATTGCATCTGACTGTTGAGGAAATTCTAGATTAAGGAATATTTGCATAAATTTATTTACATAAATACTTACATTAGAACAAAACGAGTAACCTATCCCGTAAACCTAACGAAATCTAAAGCCTAGTGTCCATCTGGTTGTAACTGTCGCGAACGTGTCGTAAAATGTTTGTCGTGAATGATTTTTATGCTTGTTTCTATATGATTGGAACTGTCGTGACACTGTCGCAAGTTAATTTCGTACCCAGGGATCGTACAAGCAGCTGGCGCCAGTCTTAAAAAGACAAACTGTTGCCATGCTGTCGTCTTTCTGTTTCCATTAAAAAACAACGGTCACGACACGTTTTTAGCCTGTCGCAATTGTCGTCGAGATAGAACTCGAGTCTATCACGACGACAACTGTCGTGAACTGTCGCCAGCATGTCGCGACAAGACTTTTCGTCATGTTTCCATTTGGTCGCAAAAACTACTTTGTCTTTGACGACAGTTACAACACGTTCGCGACAGTTATGGCCATATATGGAAACCAGGCTTAATTTAACAACATGTGACTATCTGCATACAATATACAATATACAATATACAACATACAATATACAATATACAATATTCAATATATACAATACACAATATACAATATACAAATAATGAATGTTTATGAGTGCAATGGTAAGAATATTTTCATGAGGTGAAAGATGGAATGTTCCATTCAACGAGGCGACAGCCGACTGAGCCGAGTTGAATGGAACATTCCATCTTTCACCGAATGAAAATATTCTTACCATTGCACGAAGAAACATTCATTATTTGTTTCATATAATACCAAAAGTCCAGAACAGACTAATAGATTCGTATGAGAAGCATTTTGAGGGATGCGATTTATCGAAAACACAAAGAGTGCAATTGTACTATACGTTTTATTCAATTGTACTATTGCGGAGAGTGCAATGGAACGCGTTCCATTGCACTCTTGGGAAATGGAATTTTCTATTCAATATCACGTGACCATAAACAGCCAATTAAACGATTAGAAGTTAATAAGGTATTATATAATATACAATATACAATATATACAATACACAATATACAATGTCTACATTCATATTTCAATAACAATACGATATCGGACACGACAAGCTACACTGTACGAACAGAGTTACATTTAAGACAAAAGTAGTTTTAAAGGTTCGAGGGTTTTCTAGAGAATAATTAATGCTTAGTGATGTATAGGAAATTAGAAATAGTTGAATAACACTGACTTAACAGTAGTAAGGTTGCCCATATTAACGTAAGTTTATAAACTGCTTGCAAGCCCTATAAGTCACAATTAAAACAAACCTTTTATTCTATTGAGCTGGTCCTTAAAATAAACCTTGACAAATTCTTTCGTGTTCTTTATTTTTTCTGTCAATCTAGAATATGTAAATATTCACATGTTTACTGAAAAAGATATGTTATTTACATATTTTATGTATTTACGCATTCGGCTATTGCATTGCGAGGGAACTCCCAACACACGAAGCAAAATTTTGAGATATACTACCATACTATACAAATCACTTTCGTCATCATTAATGCATGAAAGTAAAGGGCTGAAAATGCAGACATTTTCCAGACAATTTTTGGCGGTCTCAGGCGCATAAAAAGTTATAAACATGGTAAACCTTGGCAACTCTGGTCTTGCCTCTTGGCTTAATATAGATGAAAATTTGAGAATTTGAGAATTTTACCTATAAAAAGTACTATATGACAAAAATGCAGAATTTCAACTTCAAGTTTACCTTTAACAAAAATATACTACAACAAAGTTCGCAATCAAGTTCACAAAGTTCGCGATTTTCATAGCCTTTAACGCTCGAAAATGCATGCGCTAATTGATGCTAATTAATAGTTACTTTTAATTAAGCTCCTTTAATGCAAAACCAGCTTGAAAATTCGCACTACTCGCTTAAACGTTTCATATTATATACTTTTTGCTGATCTTTCCAATGGTAAAGTTTACTTAATTATTTTGGTGAAAAGTAAACTTGATTTTTGAAATTATGCATTTGTAGTCAGCATAGACATCAGTGGCGGACACTGTTTAAGGCTCACTTGATCATTGTATAGTTAATTGTGATATTTGGTACCAAACTTTTATTGGGGGAAGGGACCCCCCTCCCTCCGGCTCTCCCTAGTGTTCACCACTGTAGTAAAACAACATTTTTAGCACGTGTAAAACATTAAACATACATCATTTTTGCTAGAAATTTCCATGAACTATTATTGATTCTAACCTTTTATTTTCCAATGAAAGTGTTTCATTTTCACATTTCAACTGCTTTATATCCTCCATAAATTTTCCATTTTCAGCTTTTAGCTTTTCCTCAGCTAATTAAAACAATGATGAAAATTATTCCCCAAATAAATAAAATTACTTTTTTTACTCTTCTATTGTCAGTTCTAACAGAAAGCATTATTTTTTGCATTCTTTTATATTCAAAAATCTGTGACTGGGGATGGGCAGGTGAAGGCCGGGGGTCAGAGCAATTTTGGAACAATTAAATATATCCACAAAGAGGGACATTAAAACCTGTTATCGCCCATCACAGTTTTTTGTATGCGTTTGATTGGAATCTACATTATACCGCTGTCTGCAGTAGCGATGTTTCCCCTTTCTCAGGTAGATAGGGTATTGATGAGGTCAACTCACTTGCGCCTAATTACAGAAATAACATATTTATTTAGATTTACGAAGTGGCTATTCGTACTGGAACAGTAAGCGGAGTTTGATTTGCTATTCGTACTCGGCAGTCGGAATATTTCTTTCAATTGTCGGTAAAATATTTGTTTCTATCAATTTTTATAATCCGACCGTTAGGCCAAAAAAAATATACGTGGGTTTCCGGTTTCTTCTTATAAAAACTTAGGTAGGGTAGGTCGGTTTTAACTTTTTTTTGTTTAGTCAGTGCTTCCACATCCAAAGATAAATTTCCCTAATATTGCCTCAAATTTCAATTTTCCACAAACTTTTTCCTCTAAGTGGAAACACTTACAAGCATGATCCAATAAAAAAGTTTAGGGTCGGGATGTCGACGTCCAAAA
>CACRXK020009473.1:0-17500 GCA_902702795.2 Paramuricea clavata
AATATCAGTGTTAAATCTTGGTCTTGATATGTTTAATGTTGAACTGATGTTTTTTATATATGGTAAATAATAATCGTGGCCTTTACCACCTAGTTTCTCAAAAGTATATTTACATAAATGTTGTGGTTTATAAGTGGGTTACTTTGATGTATTTTCTGCTTTCTTTTTTTAGATGCAAAGTTCCTGTTCCCAAACTTGATTGTATAATATATCCTCAGAAACAACTTCAGTATATATTCCACAGGAAATGTTAGGCAGTGTTGGAATGTGATGGATATGCAATTAAGGAGCTTCAGCAGCTCACCACCAACTGTTGTGGATTTTGTATAAACTGCATGTGTGGAAACACTGCATGTGTAATCCTCCAGAAGCATTGCTGCTGGTGTCCAAATTCTTCAACTCCAAAGTTTCTTTATACATTTTTTTAAATAAGGGAACTATGTTGCATCTTTCTTTCAATGCATGATGTACTGCAGTTATCAGAGGCATACTGACTATGTCGATCCTGATGTAAAGAAACTTTGGAGTTGAAGAATTTGGATACCAGCAGCAATGCTTCTGGAGGATTACACATGCATTTGATTGATTGATTGACACCTTTATTTAAACAGGGTAGTCCAATCAGTAGTAAAAACTACTGCTATCAACTGGAGCCCTACTATTTAAAAAAAAATACAATCTTTACATGCTATATGACAATTAGGTATTAAAACAATATACTATATATATATATATATATACTAGAGAATAAAACTATTTTTGCTTATTATTATATACAACACAACCGTTGTAATAAAAGGATTTCTTTGCCTGTTCAGTTCGTACTCGAGGCAAGTGCAGTTTATGACTCTGCCTAGTCACTCTACTATGTACCGAGCTGTTAAGAGTAAAATAATTTTTAAAAAGTTGCGGACAACGTCCCTGAATACATTTATTGACTAATTTAAAAATGTTGTCGTCTCGCCTGCTCTGCAGAGAAGGCCACTTCAACATGTTCATTGCTTTATCACTCTCAGGTATTCTGGACACAATCCTAGCAGCACGCCATTAAAGCTTTTCCAGACTTGAGGCATTACCAGCACCGCAGCGATCCCATACTGTATAGGCAAGTGTTTCCTTGACTATATTTTGAACCTGGAGGACAGCTTTGTGAAAACCTTTCAGTTTATACAAAATCCACAATGGCATATCCATCACATTCCAACACTGCCTAACATTTCCTGTGGAATATATGCTGAAGTTGTTTCTGAGGATGCATACCGTAAACCTCCGACTATAAGCCCCCCCCCCCTGAATATAAGCCCACCACATATACTAATGCTTACCTCATTCCAAATATAAGCCCTCCCGAATATAAGCCCCCCAAATATAAGTCCCCCGAATATAAGCCCAGTAGCCCACTACGTTATTCAACATTGACATTGTCTTTTAATATAGCAGAGAACGATATAGCTGACTATGTTAATCAAATCAATAGTTAATCTATTATTAATACATGTTTATTTTCCTGTTTATGACTGACTTGTTTATGTCTGACTTGTTTATTACTAACACAAAAGATCGTCCATGTATTAGCCCCCCCTTGTATAATAAGCCCCCCTTGTGTAATAAGCCCCCCCCCCTTGTGTAATAAGCCCATCAAAAATCGCTTACGAAAGTATATAAGCCCAGGGCTTATAGTCGGAGGTTTACGGTATATATTATACAATCAAGTTTGGGAACAGAAACTTTGCATCTAAAAATGAAAGCAGAAAATACATCAAAGTAACCCACTTATAAACCACAACATTTATGTAAATATACTTTCGAGAAACTAGGTGATAAAGGCCACGATTATTATTTACCATATATAAAAAACATCAGTTCAACATTAAACATATCAAGACCAAGATTTAACACTGATATTTTAAAAAGATTTTATAATTATTGCCATTGAACAGAACGGTGTATTTGTCAGCGTCATATTGTTTATACTGTTGTATATAGCACACGATTTTATCACAAAATTGTGTAAAAATAACTCCAAGAAAGAACATAATATAAACGTAAATAGTCCGGGAAAGTTATATCCAACGACATATTTTTAGATATCCAACATATCATTCATTTGCATGAACAGTTCCATGTTTATAATAGCACTTTATATGCGTATCTTGCGTCCACATTCAGCTCACTCTTACGAACGATTTCAATCACTTTCAATACAGTTCTTAATCTCATAAATACAAAAATACACTCCTCTTACCTTCCCCTTTAAAGTACTATCCACAGAAAATACGATAAAAGACAAGATCACGAAAACTTTCCATTTTAATACTGAAAATACACTTCTCGCCAATACATTTCCCTATTTATACTTGCTGCAATCTACGGTGAAGGCTATTTCAGATACGGTAGAGCACCTAGTCCCCAGGCCTTTACCAGCGCGACCGCGAAATTCAATATGGCGCCAAGCTAAGGAGTGGAGTTTAAATGGAGTTTATATTCTATAATTTCTATTGTTGTTTTTGGATCTTTTTATTCTTTTTGGTTGGTAGAACTTATATTCTGAAATGCCAGGTATCTTACTCTTTATCTGAAAAAAGATTTTATGACAGAATTTTTCTCAAACATAGTTAAAGTTAATGTAAGTCTTATCTACTGAGTTGTTCATTTAACAATTAAATCAATTTAGACTATTTTACTCAAGTTGGCAAGCTACGATTAAATAATTACTTGGCTTGATGAAGATGATATTATTTAAGCAGGATAATACATGCCAATGTAGTCACAGTGCATTGACAGCATTCTAATAGGTTGATTATTAGCAGTTTTAAAAAGTTAAACTGCCAGACGTACGATATTTTATCATATAATTGATATAAATTATAAAAAGTAAAGTGCTATAACTGAATGGTGGAACAATATTGCTTCCATTTTGACCACCACACTCACAATTACCTTATGAATGTGAGAATGCCATGTTCACATTGTGAAAAAATATTATGATTCTGGCAAACATACCAATTAACATGGGCAAATTTGTTTAAACAACATACACTGCAACAAATCATGATACAGACAAGCACATCCTGTATAAGAGGCTTGCTTAGATGTGTAACAAACATTATTCAACATCAAACAATTTAGTTATTGTCACATAAAAGAACACATAATAGAGTAAAACCTTATATGAATATCATATCTGTAAAGAATTCAGATATTCAAGTACTTCAGCAAGACATAAAAGAACACATAGTGGAGACAAACTTTATGATCAATCTCATGTTTGTCATTAACCAGGGATGGATCCAGCATGATCTGGTAGGGGGGGGGTGCTCTACCAGCTCTGGTGCCGAGTTGTGTCGGTCATGTGTGCCGCCCACCCATCAACCTGCTTCACTACTGCAAAATCTTGCTTGACTACTGTATTTGAATTGTAATTGTTGTTCACAGTTCGCTTATCATCATGTTATTACTCAAATTACTGTATCTTATTGTGCCTCTAATAATTTTTTGCTTTATCATGAAAAATAGCACCCCCCCTCTGGCCAGGGCTAGGGGGGTGCACCCCCCCCAGTAAATCCATCCCTGTCATTAACAGTAGGGTGTAATTTGGACTAAGCCATCCCCTTTAATGTGTTTCTTTAGTTGGGAGAGGAGTTCTAAGGCCCTTCATAATTTTTGAAGATTACATTACATAATACAATATTAATTTTACTCATTGCAAACAGTAAGCTACAAATGAGCTTTGTATTCCATAGAATGGAAAGTATTTAACTCTTTCTAGGTAAAGTTAGATTTTAAGTTGTTTTTAAGAAGTTAAAGCTGATCACATAATCAATCTATTTTTTGGGTCAAGGATATACCCTGCAAAAATAGCACTTTCCATTTATTTTACAACTTGAAATTCACATTCTATTAGACACTAGGAGCATATGGCAGGACTGCAAATTACTGTCGGACATCGGACAATGTCCGACTAAATTTGGCAAATGTCCAAGCAAAAGTAATTTTGATCGGACATTGGTCCGATCACAAAAAAAATTCAACATTATACTTTTTTTTGCTGTGACAATTAAAATCCGATTGCAAATTCACTCAATTTGCATTTTGCAATAAAATTTACCAGGCATTCTAGCATTTTACTTAACGTTGCGCCAGAATGGCCATGGCTATACATACTTGTCTCGTGACTTATATTATATCTTGTGACGTATATATGTCCGATCAAATGTAGCGATGTTGGTTTTTGTCCGACCAAATTCAAGTTATGTCCGACCAAAATTAAAAGTGATCGGACAAATGTCATGTCAAGTCAAATATTTATTTGCAGCCCAGTATGGGGTACTCATTTCCCAGAATCTTAATTATGGGTATTTACGGATGAAGTCCCAGTGCTCCCTGTGAAGGGCCCCCTTGACCCAGGGCTGTCCTCAGGGAATTCTTCAGGGGGATGTAAAGTCATTTCAACCGACTGACAAAAAGGGCCGCCGAGACGTTGACGGGAGCCCAGACGAGAAATCTTTTTTCAGAGACCAACAGCCTCCCCCCCTCCCCACCCGTGGACAACTTTTTAGGGAAAAAAAATTTCCGGACGAGAACGTTGCAAATGCTTTCCAGTGACTTTAGCTCAAAATATTTAAACGAAAATATTTAACCCAAATAGCAGTCCTGCCAAATGAATAAAATTTCTGGGTGTGTCACCCCCTCCCCCCCCGAATCTCCGGCCCTACTTGACCTACTGTTCAGAGTGTTGACAGGGAGAGCTTTTAAGCTAAAAAAATTTTTTAAAAATATTAATTAATTAAATAAATAATTAAATAATATTAATTAATAATTATTATTAATTTGTTTATAATAATTATTATTAATTTAATTAACTAATTATTAATTTAATTTATTAATTAAATTAATTATTTAAATTAAAATTTCCAAACACTGCATAAAGGTTAGCCCAGGGACCTTCCTTGACAAGGCACACTCCCTGGGCCCCTGGCTCTTGCCGGGCACAGCCCTTATGCCACTGAGGAGTAACATCTGACCATTATTCCAGCCCGCTTGCTGTACGACTTTCTATTTACTTGAGCATAAAATATCATAGTAGAAGAGCTAATTCAATCATAAAATGTTGAGTTCATAAACCATGATATGCAGGGCAAAGGTACAGAAACGTCTAGTGGCAAGGGTTGACCAGAGGGTGGGTACAATTGCATCTGACTGATTTCCCAATGAGTATGGAATACTCAGAGTTACCAAGTTAATTGGTCTTGTGGAATTTTATGTGTATTATGTCTATAATGCCAATGGAGAAAGTGCATTACCACTTGCAATCTACAGCATTGATTTATTTTTCACAATTCTGCAAACTATTAATGGCAGCTGGCAATGTCACATGCCACACAAGGCCGTCAGAAGCGGGGGGCTTGAGCCCCCCCCCCTATAATTTCCATTTGTATAAGCAAAACACACAAAATAACTAGAAAAGTGCAAAAGCAATTAAAATTTATTCAGATATATTCTTGAGTCCCCCCAATATTGATTTACTTCCGATGGCCTTGTAACATCCTGCCCAGATTTTTTTTAATTCAATAAGGCCCCCCTTTTGATTTTTACACTCCCCTATTGGCCAAGGGTGTGTACCTCTGTCAACCCCCTCCCCCTCTAAACCCAGCTGTATGCTGGGCTGGATTAACTTGTGGGGGGGGGGGTGTACCCCCCTAGCCCTGGTCAGGGAGAATGCTATTTTTCATGATAAAACAAAAAAAATATTTTAGAAACAAAATGAGATACAGTAATTTGAGTGATATCGAAAACATGATAAGAAGCGAACTGTGAACAACAATTACAATTCAAATACAGTAGTCAAGCAAGACTTGACTTGTAAGTTGATGGGCGGGTGGCATGCATGACAAACATAACTCTGCATTAGAGCTGGCAGATCAAACCCCCCTCCCCCCTACCAGATCATGCTGGATCCATCCCTGCCACCATGACTGTTAGTGTTGGTGCTAATTAAACAGTGCAATCTTGAACGGTGTATGCCAGGCTAGATAGAGACGATAACAAGATAACTGCAGATTTCGACAGATAGAACTTAGTACCTGAAAAATTCAAACAGAACTTCACTCGAAAAGTCAATAATTTGTACATTCCGCATGGATGTTCAAGCTCTGTGGATTATGGAATATAAACTAGGCTGTTATTACAATTTTCAAAATTGAAGTTGAAACTATAATTAACAAAAGTTCAGTGTCAAAAATTTCTTATCTTGGTGAATCTAATTTTGACTTTTAAAGCATAATTCACTGAAACATATAGATATTAATATACATCATTAAACTTTTAGTCTTTTATATTAAACAATGTTTGAGAAAAATTCTGTCATAAAATCTTTTTTCAGATTAATCAGATAAAGAGTAAGATACCTGGCATTTCAGAATATAAGTTCAACCAACCAAAAAGAATAAAAAGAAAAAAAAACAACAATAGAAATTATAGAATATTAGCTCCATTCAAACTTCACTCCTTAGCTTGGCGCCATATTGAATTTCGCGGCCGCGCTGGTAAAGGCGTGGGGACTAGGTGCTCTACCGTATCTGAAATAGCCTTCACCGCAAACATGACCACAAAGGCAATGGTAAGGGCATTGTGGGTTTCATCAAGCAAATCATGCAGCCAAAGGCGTCACATATAAAAAAATGTCCAATAACCACAGCTATCAGTAATAAGTCAAATGAAGACAAGTTGATGATGTTCCAATATCTAAGAAAGTTGAAGCCTTTTGTTATAATAGCTTTTAATTTGAATATTTTTTTTATTTTGCCCATATAAAGCTAAATATATTTACAATCTATATTTTTACAAACATTAGGGGCTACGAACCTTTATGAAACCCTATCGGGCTTTTATTCAAAGGCCCCTAGTTTAGCAATATTAATTATTATATAAAAATAGTTAAAGCTTGTTCAATCTTGTCAAAGACAAAGTAAGAGTATTTACAAATATAGTGATTTGAATATAAATATACACAAGAGTTTATTATGTGAGATTACAAATGAAAGCCGTTAGGTATATTCCAAGAAAAGGCTTTTCAATTTTTTCTTAAAAGTAGAATAAAACATAGTATTGCTAGTTCCTTTATCAAGAGAGTTCCATATTTTAACTCCCTTGTTAACAATAGTATGTTTTGCATAATTAGTTCTACTATAATTGACATGCAATTTGTTAGAATTCCGAGTATTGTAATGATAGCTTGTCAACATCACGACCATTTTCTTGATATTGTTCTTTCGCCAACTACCATCAACATGAGAAATTTCTTCAAATGGCTACAAAAGCACAAAAAACAAATATAATTGGATTTTAAAAATAATTACAGTAAAATCCAAAATCTAAGGGCGCTTTACATTTAAAGGCCTGACCAGTCAGACCCAAATGCTTTTCTCTGTATCAATGGAAAGATCTGGTCTATGTTTCTCAAATTATATCTAGTCAAAAATCAAAAATCAAAAATCTAAATTTTCCAGGCAGATAGGTCAGAAGCCTAAATGTTTTGTGTACCATTCAACAATTTAACCGGTCTGACCATGTTATTGGAAAGCGCAATAAGAACCTAACACTGGGCACTTGTTATTATGGCAACTTTTTATCAGCACCATTTGTTTATTTTAATTGTCACTACTCACAGTCACTCACAGTGTTAATGATTTACAATAAATTAGTCTATACACTTGTGGTATGTTGACAGCAACTTATGTCGGAAATCCGGCCTCGCATCAACACAGAAAAATACGTAAATTTACACCTCCAATTTATGGTTTTATAACGTTTTATTTTCCAGGGAATTCTCTCAACTATTCTCCCTTCAACAACAACTGAATCACAAATTATTCCGCTTACTTCTAATTACTCCTGGTTGGTCAGATTGTTCCCAAACATTACCATATTTAGAAAGCGAAACCTAAGGTCCCCCGATATCCCAAAACAACAAAGTTTTCGCTTTAACCCTATTTGTACCGGGGGGTTTTCATGTTGATATGACCGGGGGTGTGCTGTTAGGGCGCACCCCTCAGAAATTCTGTCGATTAACTGCTATTATCCTATAAGTTTTATTTTTAGTAAGTTTTATCTTTCTTTAACCTAAAAATAACAAAAAAGTTAAATTCACATCGAAAATGCTGTTTTTTGGCCCCATTGAATATGACCGCCTATCCGAAAATGGCGAATACAGCTAATATTTTACCCATTTTGGTTATATTTTGTAAAGAGATAACAAAACATATTGGGTGTGATATTTTTTGGGTCTTTTACATTCAAAAGACATACTTTTATGTTATAGCATATCTCAGTTGTCCATAAACACCACTATTTCACCACTATTTTACTTTCCAAGTTGGCATTTCTGTGCCATATGAAAAGACATACAACTGAAACTTACCAGTCTCTCATATAAACAATCCAAATCATTTTCAAGTTTCAGCATCACTGATTTTACCTTCATATCTTTGTGACAGTGTCATTGTTGTATAAATAATGTTCCATTATTCTCTTAGTATGCACAATTGTGCATTCTGTTGAAACTCTAGCACTTTTTTTGGCATAACTTCTGCAGTGTAAACATAAAATTCGACCAACAAAAGTTTGTAGAAAAAATACGAAATGGCAGCCATGTTTTATACCAATATACTATGTGTTACATGAAGTGTAAGGATGGTGAGCTACGAGATTCGTGCCTGCAGTATAGTTTTGAAAACACAATATTTACTTTGAAAATCATGGCAATCATTATTCATGGCAATCATCTCATTTGGAACTGAATTTCTGGTGCGAAAGTGTTCAATATATAATGCATGCTACAAGTTTGATTCTTGCTGAAAGACAGGGAGATGTTGTGCCTTGAAGGTACAAAGAAATATGTATGTGTATTTGAATATATAAAAATATTATAAATAAGTATTTTATATTATATAATTATAAGTATTGTATAGTATGCTATATTATATGTTATACTATATTTTACTATTTTATATAATATATTATGGATATTTTACTTTGCAAATCATGTGTAATAATCCATATTTATATGTTCTCTAATTATATTATGTTATTTATGCCCTGGGAAGTGATTGAAGCCAAAAAATACTGTCCAACCCACATTTACCCATTTTTGGCCCCGACACCTTCTTTGACAAATGTCGCCAAACGTCCGGATAACTTTGAATTTTCAGAAAAAAATTTTCGCAGTCATGACGGCAGATGAAAAATATTAAAACTCATGAAAGCAAAGCAAATCGAATCATTTGTTCAGGAATGACGGATAAATATTTATAGGGGTGCGCTCATTGTGCGCACCCCCGGTACAAATAGGGTTAATTATTAACTAACGAATTTTCAACACTCTCCCCCCATTAAAGTGTCACGAAATGCAGCTTTAATACATTTCTAGTCCTCATCTAGTTCGTTCAACGCAATTCCAACTACTCTATATCGAGCGGTTTCCTTCGCCTTTCGTTCTGATCTTTTTGGTTGGAATTCCTTCACATCTGGGTTCAGCTTTCGTGTGTCACGTTTTCTTTCGTTGTCGTCGCTGGACTATCACCACCAATTGCTAGATCAGCCACCAGTTGCGCTGGCCTTTCCACAAGATACCCATTCCCAGTTCGTACTTTATAGCCCCTCACGACTCCATCCTTGCCTATGACCGTTCCTTCGATCCGTCCAATTCTCCATTTTGCACTTCTCTTCAGTGAATCCTTTATCAAGACAACTCGCCCGGTTTCCAACAATGTTGCACCTCGATTTGCGGTTCCTTTCTGTTTCTCATCAAGTGCACGTAAATAGTCGTTGATCCAGCGTCTTCATAGCTGCTCTCGACAACGCTTTAAATACTTCAGTCGCCGCGTTACGTCTGCTTCTTCTTCCAACTCTTCGACGTTTTCCTCCAGACTTGTTACTGGTTCCCCTCCAAGCAGGATGTTTGGAGTCACCGTACGCCCTTCGAGTCCTTCTCCCAGATATACAAGTGGTCTATTGTTCATAACACATTCGATGTCTAACAACGTATCATTGAGTTCCGCGAAAGTGAGCATAGCCTTCCCAACGACCTTCGATAATGCTGATTTCATGATACCAATTAACCGTTCAAAGAACCCGCCCCGCCAGGGTGCACGTAATAGATTGAATCTCCATTTTACGGATTGGATCGCTACGTAATTGTTGACTTCCTCATCTCGTTGAAGTGTCTCTAACCATTTCTTGGCGGACGCGAATGTCTTCGCGTTGTCGCTCACCATTAGTTTCGGAGAACCCCGGCTTGCGACAAACTCTCTCAACGACATCTTGAACTCATCCGTGCTAAGGTTTCTGCATAGTCTGAGATGCACCACACGTGTGCACGCACAAGTAACCAGAACGACATAAGCCTTCGCGGTCGAGTTCTTTTGTTTCTTATAGTACATTGGCCAAGCAAAGTCAACGCCCGTTGTGGAAAATGAATTCTTTTTTTGGGTCCGATGCTCTGGTAATGCAGATGTGGTAGGAGTAGGTTGGGGTTTGGCTCTTATCTTCTTGCATCTGTTGCATTTAAACCGTATTGATTCGTCATTCGCCGTAGTTGAGGGATCCAAAACCGTTCCCGTACCTTGCACATCGTTTCCTGCACTCCCCCGTGTAAGGTCTCTTTGTGGCCATGTTCGATTACCACCTCTGCAAGTGCGTGTTTTCGAGATATGAACACAGGATGGTAGCTCGCGACGCGACCATGACATCTCCACAATCCGACATCGTATTTCTTTAACGGGAAAGGGCAATTTACTTCTTCGTCTTCCTGCGCGATTTTCAGCCACCGATTTTCCGCTGCTGTGATCTCGTCCGTTGTCAGTGGTCCCTTTCGTTGCTCCTTTCGCCTGCAATTTTTCACGAATCTCAACATGTAGGCCGTAACGCGAAGAAGCTTCCAGTACTTGTGTTTCCTAAGGATGTTCTCGACCCATTCTTTTCGTTCGTTCGTCGCTCCCCCTTCGTTCTCGAGAAGTACTTTCTCTTTCTTGGCTGGTAAGGTTTCACATGACTCTTCCTTAGTTTCCGTAATTACAGGTTGCTCTGGCCACAACGATCTGTCTATCAACCATGCTGGACCTTTCAACCAAAATTCTCCTAACTTCCGTGGTGCGACTCCACGAGTACCCAAATCGATGGGGTTTTGATCTGTAGGTACCTAATCCCAGGTGAAATTCCCCAGATCATGGATTGCTTTCACTCGATTCCGCACGTACATAGAAGATGTTCCCATATTTGCCAACCAGTACAAGACTGTCAAACTGTCCGACCACGATTGATTTTCCTTCAGAATATCCAACGAACTGAGGGCGTGATTCACATGACTTAGCAGCTTGGCGAGCGTGTGGGCAGCAACAAGTTCTAGGCTTGGTATAGAAACCTTCTTCGGGGCTACACGAGACTTTGAAACTAGTAGGTTATGACATGTCTTCCCATCGTTGTAGGCGACTAGAACGTAGACTGCTGCACATACTGCTAGTTGGCTTGCATCGGCAAACCATGTATTGAAATCTGTTGACTCTTGTTGTTTACCACGCTTCGAAGTACTTTGATCTCGGTACATTCACGACGTGTTTTAGCCCATTGGTTCCAACGTCGCATCAGGTACTTGTTCGTCCCAAGAAACTTTACGCAAACAAAGTTCACTGAACAAGATCTTCCCAGTAATCATCAACGGCGAAGCCCACCCAAGCAGATCGTATACACCGTTTATCGCTGCCAATACGTTTAGTCAATGGTGAAACTGTGAGTTGACAAGCTTCAAGGTTAACTCGAACAACGTCCGTTTTCTTTTCTCAAGGAACTCCGAGGATCTTTGTCGTTGACTCACTGTAAGCTTTCGTGTTGGCATCTTGATCACCTTTCGCAGTCTCGTTTGAAATGGACTCCAACTCCTCAACGTTTCTGTGCCACTTATGTAGAGTGAATCCACCTTTCTCCATGATCGTCGTGGCTTGTTTTTTAAACGTTTCAAGTTCACTGATCGAATCTCCTCCGCTTTGTACGTCGTCCACGTAGGTGTTCTAGTAAGGCTTTTGTTGACTCTGGATATTCGTCTTGAAACTGTTTCACGTGCTTTTGTAAGATTGCCCCCAAGATATAAGGGCTTGGTGCAGCTCCAAAAATCACTCTTGTAAACCGGTATTCGACGATTTTCTCTCTTCCACGTTGTTGTACCACAACATTTTCTGTGCGTCATGGTGTTCCTGGTTGACTCGTACTTGTAGAAAGGCTTTCTTTAAGTCACCCGTGATGCAAGTAATTCTCAGTCGATTTCTGAAGAGGATGTCGAACAACAGTGGCTGTAAGGACGGTCCTTTCTCGAGGCAATCGTTCAGGGATGGTAATTGAGGATCAGCTTTTGCAGAACAGTCATACACGATTCTGAATTTGGTTGACTCCGCATCTTCTCGAATCATCGGTTGATGTGTAATGTAGTGTACAACCCCCCCTGTTCGTTTTGGAGGCACTGATTCAAGAATCACTTCACGCAACTGTTCTTCCATCACACTGTGGTATTTTTTCCAGTTTTCCAAGTTTCTCTAGTCTCTTGTTGTACTCCTCAATCGCGCTACAGCCAGTTCTCTATTCACCGATAGCGTTGGATGGTCTGGTCTCCATTGCAGATTAGTTTGATAAAACCCCTTCTCCGTCTGATCCAAGTGTTCGATAAAGTCCTTGTGAAATTCTGTGGCTGTCTCCAACTTCTCCGCTAGTCCCAGCACGTCCACTGAACACAACTTCTCGAATTTACTCTGGCTGTTTAGAAAGAGACCTTTCTCGGAAAACTCCATCGGGACAATCTTGCCGTACAGAGCCCATCAAAGCATCGTGAACTCTGCTCCAGGATCTGTATCCGGATTCTCTCCAAGGATGGGCTGCTCAGCTGACCTTATCCGTTAATAATCTGCTGCTCCCAAGATCATGTGCACAGGTATTTGTCTGTCAGTGGTCTCCTCATCACACAGTTGTAGTTTTTGAAGGGGCATGGAACTCTTCTTCAGATCTTTCACCTTGGGATTAGGTAAGTAGGTAAGAACCTCTTTCCCTCCATTGATACAATCAATATCTAACTCGAAATCATCTACCACCATCGACTGAATATGAATTCGATAGATTTGGACATTTTTTATTACAGTTCCGTATCCTTGACGTCACACTGAATCTATCCACTGGTATATATCATCCATACTCTAAGCCTAACAACACACCTTTTTATGTGCATAGCAAGTCTAACCACCCACCTAGCGTTCTGCGTAATATTCTATTATCCATTAACAATCGACTAACCGAGATATCCTCTGATCAAGATTCACTCGAACAAGCCTCCACGCCATATCAACAAGCCCTTGACAAAAGTAGATACAACCACAAGCTACAGTTTAAACACACCCTATACCTATAACGACTAATAACAAAACCCATGCAAAACCGTAAAAGTAAGATTATATGGTATAGTATAATCCACCATATAGTATAAGAATATTTTACTACTACGCTACTAAACTTAGCAAATATGTGTGGGAATTGAACAATCGAAACATCCATTATACAATCAAGTGGAAACTATTGAAACGAGCTAAGCCTTATAACTGTGCTTCAAATAGATGTAATTTGTGTTTATGGGAGAAATACTTTATTATTTGTAAGCCCAAAATGGCCACTTTAAACAAACGTAATGAGTTAGTATCAGCATGTAGGCATAATAAAAAATTCCTTTTAAGTAACATTTAAAAGCCAGACATTTAAATATACCGCGGTGTGTTAATCTTTCCGCGTCCTGTCAGCTTATCATATAACATGTTTATTAAATCGCGTGCTTTGTAAATAGGATTAAGTTTCATGTCTCATCCACTTGTACATATAACCTTGTAAGTTTTAGTCTGTAATCATTAGGTCAATTTATCTGAAGAGTGCCACATACTGTGGTACGAAACTATTTAGTAATAAAGATGCCTAGTGGATTTTGTTGATTTGTTGTACCTTAATTTATATATACATATATATACATATATATATACATATATATACATATATATATATATATACATATATATATATATATATATATATATATATATATATATATATATATATATATATATATATATATATATATATATATATATATATATATATATATATATAGTTTTTCGTTTTACCTCAAAAAACCCACAACAGTCCGTTTCATCCGTATAGGAATCATCAGGTGGTCTATACGGATGAAACGGACTGTTGTGGTTTTTTTGAGGTAAAACGAAAAACTATATTACGCTCTATCTATATGGTATTGAGCACTGTTTGTGTTTCGTAAACCAAAATCTTAAGCTATATATATATATATATATATATATATATATATATATATATATATATATATATATATATATATATATATATATATATATATATATATATTCCTATACGGATGAAACAGACTGTTGTGGTTTTTTGAGGTAAAACGAATAACTATATATATATATATATATATATATATATATATATATATATATATATATATATATATATATATATATATATATATATATATATATATATATTGTGGGGATTTAGCGATCACGGTTTGAGCATGCAACGCTAACTATTAAATACACAACAGCTATAGAACGATACATTATCTGTGTCTATCGAACCTGTCGCCGCGAGTGCTATTGTCTCAATTATAGCCTATGGCTCAGTATATGACTTGTTTGATACTGTGGAAGCATTTCTGTCGAATTAAAATCGGGCATCCATTGCATGCTTAATGCACGCATCGGTAATTTCGTCTATGCTATAGTCTGTGAAACACGGCAGGTCTAAAATGCAAAGTACATGCTGGTTGTTGAATTATCGCCATTATAATATTTTCCGTACACTCTAAGAAAGGTGTGTTAAAGCCGACAAAATATTTATTTGACACTGACTAAATTACATTTTACATAGCTGACTATGTACTTTTACTATGTACTTTTACTAAACAGAACTGTAACAGACAACTTCTCATTCTGATGCAGTGTTCTGGCAATTAGAGTAATGGAGTACTATATTAATTGTCTCGTACTTTATAGCCATGCAATTGTCAAAATATTGCAACCCCACATCTTCCACAATCAGAATACTTGTCATATGAAACACTGTAAATAACTTGCATCCAATCGTTCCATCTTCGTATCATTTTCTTTATTGCTTGGTGAACCACAACCTTTGAATCACATAGCCAAGTTTAACCATATTTACAGGTAGTCGTATCAATCCAACATACAAGCATGTGTCAAGATCAGTAAAAAATTAATATACAATGGGACAATCTAACAGCTTAAGTGTATATATAACATATGTAATTTAGTCATTTAACCCACTAGCACGCAGGACTCTCTTCTTGATGACTAAAATTGTCTGGCGTTTGACAGAGTAAAATAACAAAGGCGGGTCCATTTGGGTGCATTTCGGCTTAATGGGTTATCAAAGCACATTGGCAGATAGTTTGGATAACCATTAGTGAGCAGGACACTGCTCTTAGGGAGTAAAATTGTCTGGCATCTCACAAAGTAAAATGTCTGGTGTTAGATAGTGCAACATAACAAAGTAGGGTGCACTTGGGCACATTGCTACTCAAAGGGTTAACAATAAAAGGGTGCATATATTAGCTTATAAGTATATTGAATATCAATATACAGTCAGTTAATAATTTGGCATTTCAAGACATAGCATGCAATGGACTGATACTGTATCTGGCCGGATATTAAGATTTTAATTCATTATGTGGTATCCGGCTGCCCAATGCCTGATATTATTTATATAGGGTTCAGGCCTTCTTTTCAGGTTAGAAAATGATTTGATACGGTTATCATATCATGATCATTGAAGTAAAAATATGATAAATATGATCAGTATTTTCAAGATTTTTTTATATGCTTGTTTGTACAGTAAATGGGGATTTGAACTTTTAACTGATGTAAACGAGGCTTTTGCTACCAATGATGCATGTTTACTAGTTTTAGACTGTTTACTTTTTAACCAAATAAAATTATTACCGGTACTTAACCTTAAATGATGCCTGAACCTTATATAATTATTTGAATTATACCCTGAATCGGGCAGGATATTTTTCAGCTATCCAGCATATCCTGTATCTGGCTGGATAGCAGAAATACTCTGTCCTGCACACCCCTAGAAAGAACCGAAAGTAGGCAACATTTAAGGTGGCTCCCTAGGGTTTTTTAATTTACTACACTATAGTATTCAGGAGACTCCTGTTTCTTCACTTTACATGATATGAAAACGAAATTTATTGGACACATTGACAATGTTCTCCTGAACATTAAAAATTGCAACTTTTGTGTTAAAATTCTGTTGTCATGGCAACAACATGCTTAGAATAAAGCCCAAAATTTGTCTTTTTCAGGTCATTTTAAAAATTCCCTTCGGTGAAATTTTTTAAAACTTTGCATAAAAGGTCATACTTGTATTATGATTTTTTCCCCTCAATTTAAAAAAATTAAATCGATACGTTTCTTAGAAAATTTAAAAAACGTCAAAAATCAATATTAAAAATTTTCCCTTCGATTTAATTTTTTTAAAAAAGGATATTGCACTTGCTGTGCCGGTACTAAAAAATGTGCAAAGTTTTAAAAAATTTTACCGAAGGAAAACGGAGAAATTTGGGATTAATTTTCGCAATTTTACTAGATTTTTACGCGAACAATTTAATACCCCAACTGACGTGTACAGGCATTCTGCAGAACAAGGCAAGACTTTTTTGAAATCACAAAATATGAATTATGTTTGATATACTGTTTATAACTGTGTCGGTTATTGGTCAACTAAGCGTGGATTATACATGTAAAATTGACAAAGATATTTAGGTAATTATTAATTATGATTTCTTGATATTAATTTGAAAAATGTTTGTCAAAATTCGTCCCGTGCGAGTTAGTATATACGTCGGATGTTTTCGCAAAATGCCCGTTCAAATTTCAATTTTTATGGTGGTATGTTTGGAGTTTCGGCCCTACTCATCTCACCAGTAGAGGGCTCATTATTTAAGTCATCTTTATTGTCATAAGTGCTGCTAGATTGTGGAGAAAACACTGCAAATTCTTGAGAAAAATTTATATCATATCCCAATGTTCGCGATCGAACCTGGCGTACGGCGGTTCAAAAAACTTCCAGAATACCGCTTGAAAAAAAACAAGTTTACATTATCTTCTCCCGAAACATCACATCCAAGTATCGTTTTGTCTTTTAGAACTATTTTTATGCTTTCAACTAAAGCAAAGTTCACACTTTTGTTTCAAAAGAGTTCCATATAAAAACACAACGTCCGTTCGAAGTCACACAAGTTTTAGTTTACATATATACGAAGAGTAACCCCCGGAAATAAAACCCTAGGGAGCCACCTTAAGAGGAAATTGTTTCTTCCGTCGGTGTTAATAGGTGAAATGAGGGCAAGCAGTCC
>CACRXK020009474.1:769-19092 GCA_902702795.2 Paramuricea clavata
GACAGTAAGTTTAAAGGCTAAAGCACAAACCAACCCAGTGTTTTATACTTTGATGTGTATTTTGTGCTTCACCTTGCATTTGACCTATAAAGGCTATTGCCCTTGATTTCCAAAATCTACCATGTTTACACTAAAGATTGGGGTATACTCTGGACTTACCTGTAGCCACATATAATGCATTTGACACCTAGTTACAGGACACTGTCTAACAAACTGGACAATTTAAAAATATGGTTGCATATTGCAATTTGTTGGGCTGATTTCAGATGCATGTTAATAATCAATGATATTTGAAAAATATGTGGCAAACATCATCCGATGGTCTCACTGAAGATATGTGTCAACATTAAACATACACACATTACATATACACACACACAAAAATACATATACACATGTACCATAACACACTTCACACATGATTTACCCTGTTGTCATGGAAATTGGTCTCGGGATTAAACAATCCAAACATGTGTATACTACATGGTGAGCCACCCCAAATTCTTCACCTGAAATCATTTCAGGTCACTCAGGCTAGGTCCCAGTAAAGTGCTTGGACAAGTGTAGGTTTGTAATGTAAACACAACAAGACTTATCCCAGTTGTTTCTGTGCTTGCTCCTAAATCCTGTATATGGTCATTGGTTCAGCCAAGTTAGAAAGGGCATATGTTTTACACAACTTGACTGAATGAGATATACCTCATCAACATGCTATGCAAACAACAACCCCTGTAACATTTAAAGTGTTGAGAATTTTATTTATTGTCGTCATAACATAAACTACTAGTATTTACATTCAAAGGAATCTAGAGCTATAGCAATATTTATGCAAATTTAATACTCTTGTGGGTTTTTATTTATAGACCCATGCACTCAACCACAGCTGAACTTCTCAACAAGCTAGGTACATTGGCACACATTAACAGCTTAGCCCATTAAGTTCCACTGCACCCTACTGGGGCTATGGTGGCGTGCTGATTGCACCACCGACTTTGGTAGTGCAATTGTCAGAGCAAGGACTTTTTACCTCTGAGATTGTTGGTTCTATTCTCACCACTTCAATGACACTTATGTGAAAAGAGTCATGCTGTCAACACTCTGACAAAAGTTGTGGGTTTTCTCCAGGAACTCCAGTTTTCTATACCAGGTGATCTTGATACGCGGAAAAGTACTGGCACTAGTTGTCAAATAGAAATCCATTTTATGATTAAAACAACTGAATATCTCCTGTAATATACTTTATTTCGATTCCATATTTTTGTCAGAGCTATAGTTCTCATAACCAAGCATAATTACAAAATTTCAACTAGTTTCATGAAGAATAACGAAAGATATAATTGACTGAATACATCAAAATGGATTTCTATTCGGACAACCCTTTCTGAGCGCTGATTGGCTAAAATACGAACACGAGATCACCTGGTAGAGGGAATGTTGACAGGGTGGCTTGTGATTAGCCACTAACTCACCCTCCATAAGGTGGCTGCCAAAGGCACCCTCAGAAAGCCTTTTACTCAATCAAATTGTGCTATATGTTGAACTGTACCAGCTACAGAGAAAATATACATTTCATGGGTTACAAATATAATACAGTGACAAATGTCAAACTGCACACAATACACTGAAGAACAAGAATATTCAAATCACTTCATGGCAAATTTAATATACATCTATCAAGCAGTAGTCATAGTAGCGACAGCACTACTGGGCTGGCGCACAGTTTTGTGTGCACGGTAAATGGAAAATCTGGAACTACCATTCTATTCTAATACAAATTCTATCTAAAACGCTTTAGTTTCCCTTCTTCATACAAAAACTGGCCGAAGATATTCGCCCTTCAATATCCCAACAATTCACTTCGTCGTGTAAGGGAATTTTCAGGAAACACTTAACCCTTCGCAGAAATTTGTGTACACGGTAGATGGAAAATCGGAGAGAGCCATTCAATTCAGCATAAAATTCCGCTTCATTCCATAGTAAACGTCTATAATCAATTATATATAGAAAACATTTTATCGCGTTCATACCTCCCGGCTGACAATAGAATTTCACTTAGTTTTCTGACAAGCGGAAATTATCGTCGCGCGTATATTTATAGCATGCATACTGTGCGCTTTATAATACTACAGCTTTGAGATTAATCTGGATGTTACCGATGACGTTACATTCTCCACAAAAGTAACGTAATAAGCACTTAAAGATAATTGCATTTGCTTCCGAACGTGTTTACCTGCCCTAAATTCCAGATTGCTTTACTAGTTTCGCTTGCAGTTCCAAACTACGAAATTCCCAATGTTGGACTGGTTCTGGAAACGTGCATGAACGCATTATGATTAAACTAGAATAATAACGTACAATGTATGCGCAAATTAACCATGTTTACGCTCACCAAAACACGGTATCTATTATAATTGTAAACACCATTGGTAATACTATAAAATGCAAGTAATTCTAGCTTCAATAACTGAAATTTTAATTTGGCTTAAAATACCGTTTCGGACAATCAATGACAAAACACTTTGGACAAAATAGCTAAACAGCGTACGTTTACAACATAATCGACCCCCCGCACCCCCCGTTCAATGTTGTGTGTGGAAATACCTGCGCAAAATGTTCCTTGCCAGCCACCCAACATTGTTTAGGGTGGGGGAGGGATAGTGGCTTTATGCTGAATAATATTTGGAAATGCGGAGATATGTATATATTATACCACTGTCCAAAAACCTTTTGTCACTGATTGTAGTATCTATAAGTACCTGGGGTGCAAATTGAACTATTTTTATACTATTTAGATATACTTTTGTAACAATCCTTCCCGCCTGGACTAAGCTGCCCTCAGCTTTTGAGATATATAAAAATATATGAAGATATATTGTTTTAAGCTCTGTGTGGCTTAACACGGGCATATTACCAAATGCGTAATAACTGAGTCTGTACATATAGTACGTATTAAATGACTAATATATGTTAACACTACATAAGAGATTATACAAGAAATATAATACTTATGCCTAAATGCACCTCAGGGGTAATCTACAATAATATATTTTAGCTATTACACATCAGAATAAAGTAAGTCACACCAAAATGAATGTGAAAACAAAGCACAAAATTGTTTGTTTTCCTGAAAGTATGTGTACCAGGGACTAAAAATGATTTTGTTGATTCAATCAAAACGTCTGCCGAAACTGATTTAATTTTCATAAAATAACTTACTTTTGCAACAGCGAAAATTTTATTCAAATTCTTGGTTGATAAATTCTCACGAGTCTGGCTAATAATAAAGAAAAATATACAAATCGCATGCAATTTTAGTCGAAAAACGAGTAATATATCATAATACAAATAATAAAATATATACAAAACTTAAGGGTGTCCAATTTCAAGTCAGTGTTCATGTCCGTCGTTATCAGGAATTTGAAGTTATATAGCAATATCTGCATCATGTTCGTACTTTTAACCACGGGGGTTTCCAAACGGTATCCTCTGTGACAAGGGCCATATTACCACTTGGATTGTAGCACTCGGCTGGAAGGTTAACTTGAATTGCAAAGTGACCATCTTCCTGTACAAATGTCCCAGAAACTGCGGCCACAAGTTTGATGAAGAACAACAACGCCAAAAAACATTGACAATTCATCTTGCCACTGACTGATCCGGGGGATCTGCCAAGAACCGTTCACGAAAACGCCGATCCACCACCAGTTGTTAGGATAATGTATGATTTTTATTCTGTTTACTGCGCGAGGACCTTGTAAGCTTTACCGGGATCTTTATTTAATTGTTTAAGCCCGCATCCTCATACCACTTGTTACGAGGCTTTATTTAGGCAGTGAATCGTTATACAACTTTTGTAATTATTGTTACTAATGTTAATAGTTCTGCTTCAAAGTAAACACAACAGCCCACCATGCAAGGTTATTGTCCAACTTTGACAGTTTGACAAATTATTTATCCTGCCTAATGGACAGATAATTTACACTTTTACACAAGTCCGAAATGATATATACTTTATCTGCGTTTTGCAGCAAAAATGCTCATTATCTCTCCATTTGATGTAACTAGTATCTATAAGTACCAGGGGTGCAAACTGAACTATTTTTATACTATTTAGATATACTTTCATAACATTCACACAATTTCGATGTTTTCAAACTGTTTTACGAGCGTTTTATATAACTCTATATCAGCATTAAAGCTTCTTTTATAGTCCTGTAAAAACCTTCACAAGGACTCAAGATTTTATAAAAGTTTTAAAAAAGTTAGGTCAGGGTTAGGGGTTAGTGTTGGGGACTAGATGCCACAAATTTATCATTATGATAAATTCAAAAATGTGTCGCGAATTTATCATGATTCGGACCACTGATCTGAAATAAGACTGGATAAAGCATCTGCTGTGCATAAGTGAAGCCAATGGCGGCCATATTGGATGTCCCACTGTTACTCCAATCTGGTGTTGTGGACATGTTTAATTCCGTTACGTTTCTAGTCACTAGTGGGAAAGGACAAATATTGCCTAGATAAGAATTTTTTATCAGTAGCCTCTTTTCCCCCCTAAATCTGCCGGTGAATAACTAATGGGGGCATCAAATATGGCCGCCATCAGCCTCATTAGGTGGTGTATAAAACGTTCGAAAACTATTTCGAAGAGGTTTTGGAGCTATATTTCACAAGTCACATTAGGCGATGACATTTGCTTTATAGTCTAAGTGAACTTAAACAGCAAACGATTAGACCAGTCATGAATTTGACTGATTTATAAATCTCATCTTATTAAAATATTCTGAATTCAAAATCGGACTACTGAATTCAATAGGATGCTTTATCCAGTCTTATGCACGTATCATCGGCTTCCCCGTGGGGTCGACCCCCGGGCTGACCCGGGGGATTGTAAAAAACCTGGAGCAAACATGAAGATTTCTCCGCGGGGTGGGGCAGGTGTTACGAGGAAAGTCCCCTGGGTCATTTTTTTTTTCGCGTACAATCCCCCTGGTCAAAGGTACAAAAATGTGCTTCAACATAAAGTTTGTACATATGTCAGTTGACGTTACATATAAATTTCTTATAACTTTACGTCGATTTCAACTTACTTTTCACTCGAATGTTCCGGAACTTCGTTCCGAACTTCGCAAATTCGTTGCCAAGTTCAAAAGTTCATAATGAAATTCACAAACAGGTTCATAAACAACGCCTCTGATTGGCTATTAAATCAAACCAGTGATTTTTGGCATAATGAAGCAATCAACCAATAATATTGCTTCGCCGAATCACTCAACTTTACTGTTGAAATATTAATAAGCAAAATTTCAAAAGAATTGTGCACGGTGTGGTCGTCTCAACATAAAATCGTAGCCAGTGGCGTAGCAAACTCGATAATTGGGGGGGGGGGCAATATTCATATATTCGTGTTTACAGCCCTTAAAAACAATCGATTTAAAAAGAAATTAGTAACGCAGAACACGAATATATGAATATTGCCTCCCCCCCCCAATTATCGAGTGTGCTACGCCACTGATCGTAGCTCATTATAGACGCTTTGAAGTTTAACAAGTTTTCAAACCATATCTTAAATGACTTTTCTATCTTTAAACTTTTTTCTGTTTGTTTCAAAGCCAATATAATAAAAACCGCCAAAAGTATTGTTAATTACATGTTTGAAACGACCCTGTTCTACTGGCCTTTGATCAACCGGCCTCGTTTTGATGAGGTTCAAAAGCAGCTGAGAAGGCATTATGCGTAGCTTTTTGTATAGCACAATTTTATGTTAAATGTGAATAACCAAAAACTCATTTTAAATTTACAATTTACAAACACTCTTAAGCCCAGGTCAAGTGCAAGTGAAAGTTGCAACGGAAGTGAAAGTTGCAACGGAAGCGAGAGTTTGTTTGACCCAGGTTTTATATAAATTTTATGAAGCCACCAGACAAGCGTCGCAATAGAAATCTTCTAGTAGTTCTCCCTGTTCCTCGCAAAGATCGATGCAATCACCATGAAACCATGTGTCACAGCTGTCACAACAAATCATAAATCTACAAAAATATAAGAAAAGGAAATTCGAACCTTAATAAGTGCATGCTAATATTAGCAAATCTTAACAAATTGTAATGGTACCTTCCATCGTCTGGCTGCTTGCAAATACAGTGTAATTCTGCAACTTTAGCATTTTCAACCGCCATTCCTAGAAGTACAGAATGCATTTAACATAAAGACATGAAAGAAGGCATATTGAACTAATTTAAAATCATGTATTCCTACACTAGTTGTACTTGATAAAGCAGAAAGACCTGTATACCTTTATTCTTTTCAGCCATCTTTTTCCTTTTCGTTTCGACAGCTTTCCTCGCACCTTCCTTTCTTCTGATCTTTATTGTTTCAAGATGATCGATCCACATTTTAACGTCTGCTTCGCTGAGTAAGGTCTTTTCTGCCAGAAGTTTTATCGTATCGTCTGTGATAACTACATTTGGTTTCTTGAAATATTCACCTATCACTTTTCGGGGAGGTTGGATACAGCTTTCACCGCCGTGCTCTATCACCCATTTTATGTTATCCTCCGGGCTTAGATAATAGCCGGAGCAAGCACCAACACATGTATCGCACTTAGACCCCCACTTCCTTTTGGGATCTGGTATTGGAAGAGGAACGTATGTCAACGGCGGTCCATCTTTAAACCAAACAGGTTGTGAATTTGGCTTTCCATTCACGCAAACTGGATGTGGACAATTTTTCTGATAACAAGTGCATAACATAAATACATAGTTTTCTGGGGGATTCTTAATTATGTGATTGTTTCGAATGGTCCACACCTTGGAAAAGTAGGCATACTCCTCTGGAAATTCTTTTTTAAATGCTGACTGCTTTTTTGCTGAACCTTGAAGAAATGTGAGTAGATGATCTCTTCTTTCTAAGTATCTTTTGGAGACTTCATTTTTAGCACCCTTGACTAAAAAAATAGGATCACCGGCAGCCACTGTATTTATGTAAACATCAGCAGCAGTGTCGAGATTTGCTTGCAATTTTACGTTGTCAGTTCCATCAGTGCCACGATTTGAACCAAGAATCGTTGATGGTATGAACACGTTTGAATGGCCAACAGCAAGGCATCCATTTAACAATTCAACTCGGTTTAAATAGCTTCCTCCACTGAACCTCGAAGTTACAACTGTACAAACCTTCGCCATTTTGAAGTGCCATTCTGTCCACATGAATTGCACTTCAAAGTGCGATGGGCCCTCATCACCCGCACCATCAACCCTAATGCAATCTACATTCTTGTGCTGCAAAAGAGGCTGTATACTTGGATGGTCATGCAAACTTTCAAAATCTGCAGCATGTTGGGCTGGGTTTTTAGGAAACACCTGGTGTGCTTTGACAACACCAACACACGTCTCTGCTGTGTTCTCTGTCCCCATGAATAAATATGACGTTGTCTGGAGAACGGATGCGTATTTATTCACATAATCTGTTCTGGTTGTCAATTCAGGATTACTTGCTTCTGCCAGGATCTTGTGCTGTTTGTGGGTATAAGTTGTATCGAGCCTGAACCCAGCAGCATCATCTCTATTCAATAGCACTTTGTCTTCTCCATCCTTTAGTTGGATATAATCAAGACATTTGTAGAAGGCACAACTCCAATGCGCATCGATGTTCAAACGCACATTAAACCCTTTTCTTGCTCGACGTGACTTAAGCCCTGCAATACCCCAGTACCTTCGTGCCGATAGCCTCCTTTTATTGTGAACAAGGCACAACTGTACAATAGTCCCATACCCTATCTTTGTGCAGTACTTTTTTTCTAGATGCTGCTTAATACGATTATACGTAATCTTCGGTCCCCTTTTCAGGTTTCCACTGAAGGTCAATACTCCAGTACGGCGCCATGCATCAGCTCCAATCCGATTTTCTTTTGCAAAAGCCTCAATGTCCTTGCCAATATTTGGGAACTTACGAAGTGTCTTATTTACGGATTTTGGGACCTTTCGTTTCAGCAGAGCTTTTCGTAACTTCCTTAGCAATCATCCTTTTCTTCAACCTAGCAAAAGCAGCCTTCTTCTTCTTTATCTGTTCTTGAAAGGACTTACTGTGTAAGCTGCCACGTGTTGTCAGTTCAACCCAGTCTTCGGGATCATCACTCTCAGAGTCGGTCCACACCCCACCAACCCTGTGCTGTTCCTCTGAAATTGTTTGAGATCTAGCTGTTAAATATGCTTGACGAGATTGTCGCCAAAGTGTGGTTTCTTCTGTGTTGAGATCACTGTCTGACAAGAAGTGAACAAAGGCATGTAGCATCTGTTCAAGACCTTCTTTCGTTAAGTCAGGGTAAAGAATTTCGAGTTCTGCTATAAATGAAAACCAGTTATACACATTTTCACGCAAAATTATCAGCCAATGTTCTTGCGATTGCACGAAATTTATATTGGCGTTCTCTTTAACAAAATCTGGATCTATTTCAATAGGACCGTCACATTCACATGAACTTGCGTCCATCCTTTCAATTTCACTTCCTTCAGCATCAGAGTTTTTCTTTCCATTTCCATTGGACACATCATCAGTATCACTGTCACTATCTAATATTTCCTCTTCCGAATCACTAGCTTCAGTAACCCCAAACGAGTCGAGGACAGCTTTCTCTTTTGCCCTTACTAGTTCGTCTACGGTATTTCGTATTGCAGTATACTCTTTAACCGCTTGTGCAACTTTATCTCTTTCTTTATGCAAATTACTAATACCATATGTTGATTGTGCTTGTGATGCTGACATTCCAGCTGTAGTTGCTACCCTTATCAATTTTCTGTCCGCTTCTGTACTTGCAAGTTCACATAATGCCTTTAGTGCTTCTCTATTCAAGCCCAATGACAATTTCTGTTCAGGAATTAATTTCTCAATAAGTTCCTGAAGTCTTTCATAATCTGTGTTAGAACTATACTCTAAAACGTGCAATGTACCTTTGACTTTCAATATTACAACAGGTAACTGCATAAATCGACGAATTGCTTTATCGGTCTTATACCCTTTCGATTGAAACTGAGAACAAAACAAAACTTTAAGAGGAATAACACCACTACTTTCAACAAGTTTGGCAGCTTCAACCAAAGGCAAACATGTCTTGCAAAGTGCCAGACATCCATGCTTTCTTTTACAGTATATGGTTCTTGCAACTTGAAACTCAACAATTGAAATATCTCGTAAATGAGATTTATAAATTCCGTCTACTTGAACACCATCAGTCAAATTTTGTCCAACATACTTTAAGTATCTTTGGAAAATGAACTCAGAACTCAACGATTGGTCACTGTTCAACTCAGTGGAGGCGGGCGCACTTAGAAAAAATTAATCTCAGGAGATTCCTCACTTACTTTTTTACCTGGGGGTTGCACTTGAGTGGATGCTAGTTCGTTCTGCTCACTTTCTGAATCACTTGGATGATAACTGTAGAACTTTTCTTTTCTTGCTTGAATTTCTGCCTGACTTAATACCTGCACTTCATTTTCTGATAGAATTTCTGTTTCATCTCCACTGTTAGAACTGCTTTCTTTTGTCAACCAGCCTTTGATAGTACTTGTCGAATCGCTGCCTGTTTCCTTCCTGACTTTCTTCTTCTTTGTTTTCTTCGATCTGGTTTCGGCTTTATTCAACATTTCCAACTCTTTCACTTTCAACTGCTTCTGCTCCACCATTTCCAAGATCGATTTATTAATCTCAGCAGCCTCTAAATATTTCTCTACGCTTGAGTACTTCTGCTTTTGTTTCTGCAAGAGATCAATTGTTTCATCGTGTGAATGAATAGCACTTGATACACTCTTGATATGCTCTTCTCTCAAACTGCTTTGCATATACTTTCGTTTTGGCTTGGATGGAGTAGCACCAACACCAAATGCAGCCGAACGTGATATCTTTTTTGAGTAAGGATAGCCTTCATCATTCACCTTCTTTCTTGCCAGAGTAAATAACTCACCACGATTCTTTCCTAGCGCATAATTTTTTTCAACTAATTCTCTACTAGCTTTGTTAACTGCTTTTTGGTATTCAGTTAATTTTGTATCACCAGCATCTTTTCCAAAGATTTTGCTATCTTGTTCAAGATTTGTAAGATCAATTTGGACACATTTTTGCATCTCACATTGTGATTCCTCCTAAAACGAATACAACCGCATGTATCATCCATATGTATACATGTATAGCAACCGTTATCTATTCCTTGAAATTAACATCAATAGACAACTTGCACTAAAATCAAGGTCACATGAATCTCAATTTACTTATAAAAGTATGAACGGGTTTGAAGATAAAATTGCTGACAGGGCCGCCAGAAACAAAGTGCTTAAACACTAGCCTGGAATCATACAAATAGTTTGTGCACAGATGTGTTACAGTTTGTATGCGTTATCATACAAACTGTATGAGGTTCAGGTTCCCACATCCTCGAGTAGGTAACAATGTGTCTAGCCCATGCAAATTCGAAACAAATTTTGACTAACAAAGTTCTGGCAGAAGAGCTTAAGGAATCGCTGAATGCTCAACATGACGACAATTTCCAAATAAATGCTTTATCACACACCCGATTCCAACACCCTCAAGTAGGGAACATCCCGACATACAGGCTAGACACAAAAACCAAAACCAGCTGCCATTTTCAAAAAATACAAAACATACAGTAATTGGCATCTTGAATTACACCCAAACATGAATTATAACAAGATGGAAATGAGTTTTTGATATTTCATTGTGACTTTCGAGTTTTGATGATAATATTGCAATAAAATCAAAATATCTCAAACTCATTTCCCTCTTGTTTTAATTTAATCGATATCTTGGGATATATGATGGTAATCTTCAGATTATGTTTTGTTTTGTTTAAACATTCTCAATCAATTACATTTGTAGAAGATGTATAAAATCTCAAACTAAACTTGAAAAACTCACATCAACAGCTTCCCCAAGAGCCAGTGACCCAGAACCAAGTTGAATCAAAGTTCTCTGTCTTTTAAAGTTCTTTACTAGCTTGCTTTCACCATCTGTGCCATAAGAACAATATTAATATTGGCTAAGCAAACAGCTGTTGTTAATCCTTGATGTTAATGGCAAAGTCTTATTAAAAAAACAGGACTTTGAAAAATTGAACATAAAAGATAATATGTAAAATTTCATGTGCACTTATATACACTATACCTGGTCTTTGATCATCCTTCCTAGAGTTATTGCTACAGGTATTACCCTTAAAGAAAAACATAAATATATATACCTTATATATATATATATATTTTTGCTATATTTTTATAGGTGTGTGCACAAGGATTACCCCACTACAAGGGATGGACACTAGAGCCCATTTTATTGTAAACCGTAAAGGGTTATTATGTATTGAAAGTAAACAAATATACAGCATTGCATTCATACTGCAAATATCTCTTATATGATATATCAGGGATGCAGAGCATGGAGGCCCAGGGGCGAATTCTGGTAACTTACAGGGAGAATTTTCCCCCGAAAAATATCTTTACTGATTGCCTTTCCGAGGCTCAGATCAGATCTCCACGGTCCCTGTATGTACAGTATAAATTACATGATACATATAAAATGTTATGATAAAAAACAAATACCTTTATGGTATTTTCCTGATTTGCCCCCTTTTTATCTTTTACCACAAGCACAAGTAACTTGTCTTTGTCTTTAACATCTTCGATCTGACTGATATCAATGTACTCATTCCAGTCCTTGTCAAATCTTTGTAAATATATTTGTTCACTTTTCGGCAAGTCAAATTGACCTTTTACATATTCGTTTGCTTCCTGAAGTGTTCTAAAGTCAGCAGCCTCTATACTAAATACTTTGCGTCTTTCCCCAAGTTGTACTATAACCTGTATTCGCAAAAATTAAATATACAGTAAATAATTAAATAGTCTGCTTCACAACAGTGTTCACAACAATGACAGGTCAAGCATTTACAATAAAGTGTTAACCTAATTTAAATTTTAAATTACTTTACTGAACTAAAACATGCAAAATATTTGCACATGCACGTTCCTTAAAGAATGTTTCAAAGTAAGCACGGATTAAATTTAGCAGATGGTCATTTTTGCTCTTAAAAAATACTGGATTAGTTTCCTACCTTTCTCGACTCGGCTATCACCGCCATATTGATTGATTTGATGCTTCCGCCGGTCTCGCCCCAGACTGCTAACAATTCGCGCTTTAAATTCAGAATATATACAATCTCACGAAATCTCCCTCCCCAATTTTTAACATTTTAAACAAAGTGGCAAATTTCCCCCTGCCCCACGGACAAGATTTACTGCAATTCTCCTGTATTTTCTCAATATTTCCCCTGGTCAGCCTGGGGGTCGACCCCACGGGGAAGCCGATGATATGTGCATTACATTGTGATATAGAAGACTTTGTTGCCATTGCGAGAAAGGCTTTCAAGGCAATTGAGGGAAGCTCTGTAAATTCGGAACATGTCCTACTATGCATGTCTGATTTTAGCGACGAACTGTCCCAACCACCATCAACGTTTCACATCGACTTATTCCTGAAAAAGATCGTCGATGATCCTTCACACGATTCTTACAGACAGTCCCTTCAGTCTGCAGCATCATACGCCCAGGTAAATTTAGACCTATTTCACCTACTGAGTGGAACACTTTGGTGTTGGGTATCTGCGTTGTTTGAAGATCATCTATCCAAAAATTGTGACGATTTGCACATTACGAACAGAGAATTTACTTGGGCTACAGGGAAACTTCATCAATTGTTTCTCACTCATGAGTATAGAAGTAATGTTGTTAGCGCTTTTGGTGTTACAAAGGAGAGCGAAATCGATGATGGACAAAGAAGTTTGTCAGCATCCCTTCTTCTTTGTCTTTACCAATTGTTTCTCAGAAAACTGGTCAAACTTACTTGTGAACGAGGTGAAGCAGAATCGGTGTCGTCGGTGGAGTTTGATGTGTATGATATGAGTGCAGAGGGCCAAGGGAAAGTCCAGTACATCGGTTGGATGGGCAATAAAGAAATGCCTGGATAAATACAAATCCTATCTCGTAGGAAATATGTTTTTTACATCACCAGCTATTCGCGCGAAGCTAAATGTTGAAATTTAGAAGATTACTCTTTTAGAAAACCATGCTATCGTTCAATGTGAACTTCTTGAAACATCTTCCAGCAATACCGAAATATTCAGTGCACGACAATAGACGGTTTTAGATAACAAGACGCGGACGTCAAGAGGACGTGAAAATGACGTATGCACCTCACGTTCACTTCGAGGTTTTAATCTGGGATGGCTTGTTTGTCTTTTTCGAAGCAAATTTTTGTTTTCTTGTTACCTGTTCATTCCTGTATTGTTTTCAATCAGTTGTCAAGATATGTGCAAGAAAAGGCTATATAATACTGGCCAAGTGTTTCCTGATGAATTAGTATGGACATTCAATCATTTTTTTTGGAAAAAAAGTTATTTTTTTGTATTTTGAAAAGTGAACTTTGTTGCATCATTTGGAATAAATACAACAGCTGCAGGTATTGTTTACGAGCTAATTGTGGCCTATTCAATCAAGTTTGTCAACTGTTCAGTATAAATATAGCATCAGTGTTTATATTGGTAAAATTTAATACTGTTTACAATAGTTTTTCACGCTGGAAAGCGTTTTTTTGCTTGTCCTACTTGTTGCACTGTCGACTGTTGTGACAGAGCAACTAAAATTGATTGAGTTTTTACTGCTTTTAAGTGCTCTTATTTTTCTATTTTCCCACGTTTTCCTGATTTTAAACATTGTTAATATAACTTCAGTTTAGTTTGTTCTAAAATATTTGTTTTGGTGAAGATTACTAGCGGTGAAGTGGTTATTAACAATGCTTGCTGTTTTGTTGATTTGTTTATGGCGACCGAAAGTATTTGTGGAAAATCAACTTGTCTAAAATTTAGCGAAATACAAGAAAAACAACCTTGTCAATGGAAAAACTTTAGCTACTATCATTAAACAATACATGGGGAACAAAATAGGATATTTTTATTATGCATAGTCTCATATTTTTTTCAAAAGAAGCAAAAATCTGTGACGTTCTAGAGAGGATGTGAAAATTGTATTTTCGCGTCGTGAAATCGTCCAAGATGACGTCGCAAACCAGAAGCTGACGATAGTTTGGCGCCAAATGACGACATCCACATCCTCTTGACATCCGCGTCTTGTTATCTAAAACCGTCTAATATAGGGAGCGAGGACTGTTGCACATCAGTGACAATACCTACGAATTCTTTTTGGCAGTTGAACAGAAGCAAATAGATCGAAGAATAAACACGAACATGCTTGCTGCTCTTAAGAATGATTTGGTGGATGACGCATTGGCAAAACGACAAAACATGGACCCCCGGTCCATGGATTAGGATTAGGATTATTTAATATTCAGTAACCGAAAATATTTTAACAAACAATATAAACCGCAAATAGCAATAGCTAATCTAGGCGGTGTTATAATAATAATGATAAATAATAATAATAGTATATATCTTAAATAATAATCTTCAATTTGTTTTCAATCTATCACACAACACAACAAGTATCACTCAGGATAGTCCTTCTCATTTACCAGAATCTGGAGAAGTAAGTCATGAATCTTTTCAGAAAACATTTTTCTTCCTAAATTACAAATATATAACGGAACGTTGTTCCACACTTTAGCACCAATTCTACCGGGTGTCTCAAAAAAAAGTATCGGTGTTTGATTTGTTATACTGTTAAAACTGGTCAAGGAGTTTCTATCAAATAAACTTCACTGAATTCAGAAAGCCCTAACTTAAATTTTGATATATGACTTGAAGATATTTGAACAATATTGAATGAAACACTACAGTTTCATTACGAAGAAGCAATTTTGAAAATGTTTAAAATTACATTAAATCGGCCTATCAAATTAAGAAGCAATTTTGAAAATGTTTAAAATTACATTAAATCGGCCTATCAAATTAACATTTAATTTAATGCTGTTCTTGTCAACACAACACACGATAAATAATTTTTACACATTCTATGATTTATTCATCTGAAAAAGCATGTCCTTGAACACCTATACAACGTTGTGCTCTGTTAACCATACCAGAAAAAGTGCTTTGTATCATTTGTGCATCTAAACTTTGGCACACTAAGATAACTGCCTGGCGGAGCTGTCTCAAATTCCTATAAGGCTGCTGCTCATGCGGGACGTTCCAGATTTGTTGCTTCAATTCGAACTTTCAATTGGTTTCAATTCAATTGCAAATTTTTCATTTCCCACATGCCCCTCGAGACAATTGTAGTTTTAACTTATGCGTTTATAGCGAACATTCCACTGGCAAATTTTCCTGGCTTTGTTATATCACATTATACAATGCTAACAGCTTGAAAATTCCACTCAACTATGTAATTTTTGTTAGTCTTGTTTAAGGTAAATGCTTTTCCATTTAAAAATAAAGATAAAAGCCATATTTTTCACGCGAAGGCAACTTTTACTTTGTGTAGCGTGGTGCCATGTTTGTTTTGTTTTGAAGCAATCTGTGACCGTTACTTCTTTAAACTGATTGGTTGATTTAATCATCACATTGTTTTTTCCACCAATCAGATCAGTTTGTTACAGATTTTTGCACTGTGATTACAAAAAATTGCACTGTGATTACAGAAAATTGCACTGTTGTTTGGGATTAACTGCACTGAAATCAACCAATCACAGTCTAGTAATATCTTTATGTATATTATTATATAGGGTACATGTTTGTTAAGTAATTTGTTTAATTTATTATAAAATGTTGATCTAATGCTTCAACAAAAACTATCTCCTTTAACAACACCCCTATCAATATCCCATCTTGCTCTATTAACCTTAATAGCAACAGTAATAATTCCATCTTAACCACCCAACCTTAACCCAAACTAATGAGCTTGCACCCCTAATGGTATCACTTCTAATACCAACATTACAAGGAGAATCAATTCTAGAGTTGTTTCCTCATCCCCTCGCACAATACGGCCCACACCTCTAGTTTCCCCGGCTGTAAGGAGGTCACGACATGTTGGTTCAACCGTCACTAGGAATATGTCTAGCCCTAATATTACTACCCCAAACACCTTCACAACTAACAGGAGGAATACTATTAACACAACCCTGACTAACGTAACTAATTCTAACCTGGTGGATTTTCTCTCGCGTATGCATCTCCCCAGCTATCACCTAAACACGAAAAACCAGATGAAGCCCCGCTAACTAAAAAGCTAACCAAAACCAAATTGCACAAATATTTGCACACCAAAAGGAATAATAATAATTACCAATTTAAAAGTAAAGGTACAATTCTCTCTGAAATTAAAATGAAACGTATCAAAGATAGTGTGGTGAATTTATCCAACACACCTCTAGACCAACCCACCATTCAAATTTTATCTAAAGGTCTTAAATTCATACCCACACCACAACCAACTAATATGGAGATTATATACAAGTCCTATCAGGACTTTCGACGAAAGATGCGCCTTCGATATTTCTTCAAAGAATCTACTAACAATGATACTCCCTCCCATCCGTTCAAATTAAAAAGTGACTTTACACCTCCACTTCCTGACAATGAGAACCTTCTAGAGTTTATTTCCCTAGTTTATCAGGAAATACTCTCGCACCCCAATACCCCCATTGACAAACATAATAACTATTGGAGAGAAGAAATACTTGATTGTTAAACCAGCAGATAAAGGTGGGACCATTGTCATCTGGCCAAGAGATGACTATTTACGCGAGGCCTCTAAACAACTTGCCAACACTACCCATTACAACCATATTTCAATGAATCCCATCCCTGAACTAATAACTAGAATACAACAATTTGTTCAAAATAATCATAAATTAGGTCAACTTGATTACACCACATTTAAATTCCTAATGCCCCCTATACCTACTAAAACTCCCACCCCATACTTACTACCCAAAATGCATAAATCTGGCAACCCAGGTAGACCTATCATCTCTGGGTGTAATGGCCCCACTGTCAATACAATACAATACAATACAATACAATAACATTTATTTAACATGATCAAATACACTTAGCTACAGAAAAAGCTAATTTACAGGTATTGCCACGATAATATTAATTGTTTATAAGACTATAGTAAAAAGAAGACTAAATTAGAATTGTAGTTATTACATTAATTTGATCTAACTAAGTGAAAATGCGTTAAGTTACTGTAGATTGTCTAAGATTCTAATGTCGTTTAAACTAATACTGTTTATCAAAATATGCGGACCACTTCCTCAAACCGTTAGTAATATCCCATCATTTGTTAAAGATTAAACGGATTTCCTTAGACGTATATTTAAACTTAACCATAATCTAATTGATAAAGACCCAACACTCAAGCTTCTATGGCCAGAACCCCCTTTGGTTCCTACAAACGCAACCATAATATTAAGTTGACTGTGGCATTTCCTACGATAACACTTATATGAAACAACTGGAATAGACTCAACATCGTTGCATAGTTGGTCAACCTTTTTAATTACCTACAGTTGGACTCTTAAAACAGAGCCTGATGTTTTTGGACATGCATGTACCTAATATGCTTGGACGGCTAATAGCAATAGTTTTAATAATTCCTTTACCTAATTGTAATCCTCTATGCATGTCAACATGCATGTTATACCTTAGGCGTCATAGGCGTCCAATGTAGAATCATTCAGCTATGATCAGCGCGTATGTACCAACTTATTCCCAGTCTCTATTTATTTTCATATGACCATTGGTTCCTTGTTCAAGTAACACAAACATGCTTGTCAAGTTTTAATAGTATATTATGTAAATGTAATGGATAACTCGAATCCCTCCACCTAGCCTACAGGCCTGGCCGTAAGTATTTGGGCAGGCGCGCGGCATATCGTGCGCCACAGGCGCGTGCGTGATTTAAAAAAAAACGGTAAAAATTACACTTATACAGACTAGAATAACATTCACAAAACTGAGTTACAATTTATGTAGAACAAAACAATTTTAAAATTGGAGTTTAGACGAAATTAGTATAGGTAACTATATAAAATGTTTGTACCAGTGAGTACGTGTATTTACGATGTTTTCAAAGTCATCATACTTTAAACATCAATGAAAATGTCAACATTGCGAGCTTGATGAATCATCGTTATCATCGATGGTTATGGGGTCTTTCTCAATTATATGCTTTTTTAACGGAGTTTCTTCATCCACGGTGTTGCTATCGAGTTTGACTTCTCCATGTAAAATTCTAATAATGCACGTTGAAGAATCTCCTTATGCTCCTTCGCCGACCAGCAGTTATCATTTCCTTTGATCAGCATTA
>CACRXK020009476.1:0-19089 GCA_902702795.2 Paramuricea clavata
GCAAAAATCTCACATCTTGTAGCAAGTCTGCCAACAAGTTGTCTTCGCACTGCTTGTCCCAAGTTGTCAACAAGTTTGGAACAAATTGTTAACAACTTGTAACAACCTTGCCTGGTTGATAGTATCAGACTTGTTGCAATGTTGTTCCAACAAGTCAGATACAGTCATGATATAACAATATTGTTACAACCTTGTGTCATCAACTTTGTAACATTTTTGGTATATCAGGACTGTATCAGACTTGTTAGAACAACCTTGTGACAAGTCTGATAATGCCATCAAGCTTGTTACAAGTTGTTAACAGCTTGTTTCAAACTTGTTACAACAACTGGGAACAAGCAGTGCGAACACAACTTGTTGACAGCTTGTGAACAGATTTGTAACAACTTGTTTGCAGACTTGTAACAACTTGTGCGTTTTTACATGTGTACACGCGTAAAAATCTCACAACTTGTCAACAAGATGTGTTCGCATCGAGCTTGTAGAAAGCTTGTCAACAAGTTGTAACAATGCTGTTATTTTTTATCAAGTTGCGACAAGATTGTCACTCAAGCTTGTTCACAAATTGTTGAATTGCAGGACGATCCAAAGTTGTTGGAACAACTTGCAACAAGTCTGTGGAGCTTAACAACCTTAATTGTAGCAAGTTGTCAACAAGCCGTTGACAACTTGTCAACAAGATGGGAACAAGCAGTGCGAACACATCCCGTTGACAAGTTGTTGGAACTGCATTGCTACAAGTCTGCTGCAGGTTTGTTATAACTTGTGCGTTTTTACGTGTGTAGTTGAGCTCAACAGACTTGTTACACGTTGTTCCAACAACTTGTTATCGCGTTCTGCAATTCAACAACTTGTCACTAAGTTGTGAGTGACAACCTTGCAGCAACTTGATAAAATAACAGCATTGTTACAACTTGTTGACAAGCTTGCTACAAGCCTGTTGCGAACACATCTTCTTGACAAGTTGTGAGATTTTTACGTGCGTACACACGTAAAAACGCACAAGTTTAGTTTAGTTTAGTTTAGTTTAGTTTAGTTTAATGAATTTGCCATATATTACATAATATCATTAATTATAAGTATATGACAGGAGTTTGAACAGGACTTGCGTCCCAATTGCAACAGAGCCTCTTTACATAAAACTCCAAAAATATCGGAGAAACAACAATAAATTGTAAAGTCAAATAAATAAATAAATAAGCGAGTAGGTAATACTATACTAAGGAGCACAATAGTCCAAACTCTTAGATGAATAAAAGTTATAAATGGCAGTCTTGAATGTTCGAATGGATTCGCACTGTTTCACCTGAGATGGCAAAGTGTTCCAGAGTTCGGCTGTTCTTATGAAGCAAGATTTCCTGTAATAATCTTGCTTATGCTTTATAATTAGATTATAGTTATTTATATCATAATTACGTGTTCGATACCCGGGCTCAAACACTGTCAAAAATTTATTAATGTCGGTGGTTACCAAGCCATTTCTCGATTTAAAGAAAAATGTTAATAAAGGTGATCTACAGTCCGTATGTAAACAAAGCCTTTGTCCAAAATATTGAGCTTTATTCGACAACTATTTATATCAAGAACTCGAAACATAGTTAAACTGTTTTTATCATAAAAAGTGGGCTCATTTGTGCACATGCGCAGATCGGACTGTAGATCACCTTTAAATCTGAAATTTGTCTACGGTGTTCTAAAGGCAATAAGTTTAGTTTGATCAATCTATCAATATACTTCATATCTTCAGGATAGTTTAGAATAAACTTGGTAGCTCTTCTCTGGACATTTTCAATTAATTTCGCGTATTTCTTGGTTTAAGGCGACCAAAGACTACTACCATATTCCAGCTTGGGTCGTACAAGAGCACAGTATAGTATTTTTCTAGTTTGTATATCTTGCAAATCACGGAAAATCCTTTTCATTAGCCCAAGGGTCCTGTTAGCTTTAACAACAATTTTCTCAATATGGTCTGCCCAGGATAAATTGTGACATATAGTCCTCCCGAGAACGATAAATGAAGGCACACACTCAATCGGTTGGTCACCAAGACTGTAATTTCTATTCATTTCCCGAGTTGATCTTTTCTTTGAAATATGCAATACTTTGCATTTCCGCGCATTGGAATCTAATCCCGAACTGAGGCTCCATGTATGTAAACAGTCTAAATCGGCTCGAAGTAAGTTATGGTCATAATTTATGTCCATCGCCCGATACAACTTCGAGTCATCAGCGAAAAGTGCAATATTCGAGTTATTAATAATGCAACTTGGTACATCATGCACATAAACCAAAAACAACAAACCCATCGGGCACACGACGTTGTTTCAACGTTGAAATTTGGTAGAAAAAAGGTTGCGACGTCGACAACCTAATATCTACGTTGCTCTGACGTTGTTTTACAAACATTAGTTCAACAGCAGCCAACAGACGTTGAATTAACGTTCATTCGTGGTTAAATGTACGACGTCGATTTGTGAACCAATCTCAATGTTGTTTTAACGTGGATTCAACGTTGAATTATGGTTGACGAGATTGGTAACCTAATTTCAACGTTGTTTCAACGTCGAAACAGTAACGTCGATCCAATTTGCATAGTCAACCCTTTTTCAACGTCTATCCAACGTCTGGAAGGTCATTTCCAACGTTGATTCAACGTTGGATAAACGTCATTTTGCCCGCTGGGAAGGTTCTAGAATGGTGCCCTGTGGCACGCCTGATGTTACTGGTAGCCAATCAGAAGAAGCACCCTCCAGGACATTAGGACAACCCTCTGTTTTCGATCAGAAAGATAACTCTGCATCCATAACAATAGTGGATCTGTGATACCATGCAACTGAAGTTTCAAGAGTAACAAATTATGAGGCACTTTGTCAAATGCTTTGGCTAGATCAAGATACAACACATCTACCTCCTTCCCACTTGCGACAGAGTTTACAATATCATCATAGACCTCGACAAGTTGTGTTACTGTTGATCGACCCTTCATGAAACCATGCTGTAAATGGTATATCTGAGGCTCCAGATGCATACTACAATGATTAAATACACGGCGTTCGAGTACCTTGGAAATTGTATTTAGGAGCGAGATGGGTCTATAATTGGAGGAGAGTGTTTGGTCGTCGGTTTTTAAAATCGGCGAAAGATTTGCTAACTTCCATTCTGAAGGAACAACCCCCTGGGGTAGCGACAAGTTAAATAGCTTGCATAGTGATGGTGCAATTTCGGTCGATACGTTCTGAAGAAGTCTGTTCGGTATTCCACCCGCCTTATTAGGATCCAAGCTCTTAAGCACATTGGCGACTTCACTTTCCGTCAATTCATTGTTCGACAGACGATCAGCGTATCTAACGGCCCTCTGTTGCTTCTCTCCAAAAAACATACCTCTCCTGGCACAAGTTGTCACAGGTCTGCAAACAAGTTGTTGTAAATCTGTTCACAAGCTGTTGACAAGTTGTCTTCGCACTGCTTGTTCCCAATTGTTGTAACAAGTTTGGAACAAGCTGTTAACAAATTCTAACAAGCTTGAAGGCATTATCAGGCTTGTAGCAAAGTTGTTCCAGCAAGTCTGATACTGTCATGATATAACAAGAATGTTACAAGAATATTGACGACACAAGGTTGTAACAATATTGCTATATTATGACTGTATCGGACTTATTGGAACAACCTTGCAACAAATCTGATAGTATCAACAAAGTTGTTACAAATTGTTAACAACTTAGCACATGGAATTATTTTCAGGCTTGTTTGCAGACCTGTGACAACAAGTGCCTTTTTACGTGTGCAGTAAGTCTGCCAACAAACCGTCAACAAATTGCGTTCGCATTGCTTGTCCCAAGTTGTCAAAAGCAACAGCCTTATTGATATTATCAGGCTTGTTACAAGGTTGTTCCAAAAAGTCCGATACAGTCATGATATAGCAGTATTTTTACAACCTTGTGTCATCAACCTTGTAGCATTCTTGTTTATGATGACTGTATCAGCCTTGTTAGAACAACCTTGTGACAAGTCTGATAATGGCATCAAGTTTGTTACAAGTTGTTAACAGCTTGTTCCAAACTTGTTACCACAACTGGGAAAAAGCAGTCCGAAGACAACTTGTGAACAGCCTGTAAACAGATTTGTAACAACTTCTTTGCAGACCTGTAACAACTTGTGCGTTTTTACGTGCGTAGCAAGTCTGCCAACACTAAGCCGTCAACAAATTGCGTTCGCACTGCTCGTCCTGTTACAAGTTGTTAACAAGTTGTTTCCAAATATGTTACAGCGACTAGGAACAAGCAACGCGAATGCAACTTGTCGACAACCTGTGAACGATTTGTAACAACTTACTTGCAGACCTGTAACAACTTGTGTGTTTTTACGTGTGTACAACTTTAAATTAACAATAAGCAGTACAAAAGGGCCTGTTCGCAGGCTAAATATCTGGATTTTGGGCATTAAATATGTGAAGAACAATTTACTTGGTACTGAAATAGGAAATAGGCTAATTTATATCAGGATCGCGGTAGGGTCAGTGGTAACTACGATGAATATAGTGCCGTAGTTATCATTTTGGCGTTTGACGATACTTTTCATGCCGATCGCGTCCTCCAGTGATATGTATAGGTCAACAGCGTTTCTACACTGACTGCTTTGATGTGTTCAATGCTCTGCCAACTGAGCTACGAGGCCAAGTATCCCAAAGGACGCGGGTTCGATTCCCACCGTGGTCAGGCTAACTTTTCAGCTTGCCCAGTGTGGATCTATATACACTCAGAGGAGCACCAAACACATTATATTAACCTGAGCTGTACATAACATCTAAACACACAAAAAAATATCATGATCATAGAATACATTGGTATCGAAGGTACTAGACTTAGTTCCGAAATACCACACACTCAAACATGTATATAGCATTGGACTAGTATACCAAATGTCGCGGGTTCGATTCCCATCCTAGTCAGGCTAACTTTCCAGCCTACCCGGTGTGGATATACCCTCAGAGTAACATCAAAAACATATTCACCTGAGCACATAACATCAAAACACACACAAAAAGATAATATATCGTTGGGATTATAATCATAACACAGAATACAACCAGGGCGTCTATATAACAACACAGTTGTTACGCATAGCTGTACCCACGTGACCTGCGCGTGTACTTACCAAGAGAGCCTGCTAGCAGGCTAAATATCAGAATTTGGGGCATCTTATTCGATAGAACTGTAGATGTTAAAGGGTAAATTTTGCACTTCGAAATTTCGCGTGCAAATTCTATACAGTTTTAGACCTAACCAGGTACAGCTGCCAAAAGGCAACTAAAGCCCTGTGGCAGGAGTGGAAACTATGAATGGAACTTGCGGCCACGCGATTCCGGTGCAGCGCTCTAACTAAGTGAGCTACAGAGTCTAGACTGTCGAATTTTAACCGCAGATCAGGGCCTTTTTTAACATACAAGCTGGGGGGGGGGGGGCATTTGCCCCCCCAGTCCCCCCTTGTGCCTTCCCACGAAATCACATTTTCCCTTTTCAAAAAATGCCCCCCCCGAAGGGAAAATCCTTAAAAAAGGCCCTGCCGCAGATATCCATGTCATTATATCAATTTCGCGTATTCTTTCCTCCTCGAAAACTACTGTGACGCCGGGATGATTTCTCCCTGGGTTCCGCGATATTTGTCGATGACCCTGTTTATCATCGTAAGGCTACGGCTTTATATGATCTTGATATTTCTACCAGAAACGATGTGCCAACGAGTCTATGATTATACAATAATTGTTTATTAACCATTCTTGAAAAATATTCACAACCGATAATTATTCTAATCTACAAGCAATATTATACTAGAAATAATTCTAAGTATCTAAAGGTCATTATTGTTCAGTCTTCGTTGTTCTTCTTTGTTTTCTAAATTGTATGAAATACGCAGTATACATAGTTCGATATAGTCTACAGGTTGTGTACGTGTTCCTAAATTTAACCACACCATGACTTGTGAGCGTTATACTTCGAAAAAACGTTCTTCCCAAATATTTACTCCTGCCAAGAATTATGGAATGCTTATACTCGTAAGCATTAATATCTGTAAATGTCAACATAATGTAACAGTTCACTGGCTTACATACAGGAACACCAAATCCGTAGTCTTGCGATCCTAAGTGAGACCAAGTCAAATAATATAGTTCAAACCGTTCCTAGGTGCCACGCCTCTGGATGTTCTCAAGCGCGAAATCTGTTTCAAAGTCTTAACGTCTTTTACCATAATTTCGGAACCGACCGCTCATTACTGCTCCTTTCATTCAACAACACCACTTTCGTTTTTATTCTTCGATATGAATGACTTTACTTTCATAGTTAACATATTGCTTATTGTTTGTGTTCAAAACTTCAAATGTTCAACAAATGATGCACCGCAATGTTCAAAAATCATACCAAGTACCATAGCTTGTGGAAAGTAAGCATTACCATTCCTCGCTCGCATGTCATGCACGTTGTTGACGTTAATTATCCAATCGAATCTTCAACAAATATATGTCACGCATTATGCTACACGTACCAATGTATCTACATTGACGCATCAAAGTTGGTATATGCAACCGAAAGATGCAGGAACGATTCGTAAAACGCGAACAATTTCAACAATGACAACAGGATCTTTCGAGACGATAGTGTCTTAGCGCAGGTATTTCTTGTGGCTTTACAGCACAATGTTTTTAAGTAATCTTGTATATTGTTTGGCTTTCATAAATAATCATTTTTCACAGAAAATCAACTCCATTATTCACGTATATAAGTCACATTGTCATCATAAGCTTTAAAATCCATTATTTTGCATATCATTCAACAAATATATCTCACGCACGTCATTACCATATCCGTTGTATAATGACACGATACAGGAACTGTTCGTAAAGTGATGTCAACACTACACGCTTTTATCTAAACGACTCACGAATAGTGCTCACGATCTTTCGACCTGCTCATCAATTTCTTTTTGACTTTACAGTACGACGTATTCAAGTAACCATATTCATTGTTCACTATTACTTTCACACAAACAAACTACAACAAGCTTGTGGAAGACACCATTACCATTATTATTCCAGTATATCAGTTGCATGATTATGATCAGAAATTTTCAAATCCAGCTGCATGAATCACCAAAAAACATATACCGCGTATTAATCTCACAAATGATGAAATGGTAACATATACAGCAACGGCTCGTAAAAGCCAACGTATACTAACTTTCAACGATGACAACATTGCAGCTTTTGTCCAAGTAAATCACTCACAGTCTAATTTCGAGACGGTCATAATATTTCTTGTGGTTTTATAGCACAATGTTTTTAAGTCCATATGTTTATCCCAGTCTTGAAAGCATCTTCGAACTTCGCGTTGAAGCTTTGCCCAAACTGGCAAAGCAACAATTACAATATTTTTTACTAAATTCCAATAAGCCAGTTTGGCATAACAATACTGCGCATCCAACTGAGTCGGGTAAATATTTTAAAACTAAATTATGTTTTTCACTTTAACCGTATATCGTACTAAAGCGTAGCTGTATATTTTTGTTATTCTGAGTAACTAATAAGTTCAACAGAAAAGAAAATGCTCTACAGTACGTTACGATATGGTGAAGTGAAAAACAGGCTTAAGCTTTAATGAGAAGCTGTGGATTGAGAAGGATACAAAAGGATATAACATCGAAGTTCTGCTTGTATTTTTCAGGTAGTTATATCCCCCTCAATCCACAGTTGTCTTGTTATCGTCGCTACCTTCAGTGACACAAACAGTTCCAGATTAAGTTTTGATGTTTTAATTACGGAAATATTTTTTTTAGAAAAAGAAAAAGTTTTTAGACGATTGACTTGCTTCACTGTTACAAAAATATTCCCGAAAGAACACTTTCATTTTTTGGCTTTAGACAGAAAAACAGTCAATAAAGTTTATAATAGGAAATGAATTAAATATACAGTTTCATTCTTTCTTTTATGTAGAATATTAGTCATTGAATATTAAAAAAGAAAAGAAAAGTCTAGTCTCAGCTAGATTTTATGTGTTCATTTATTCCCAACTCAGAACACGTCATTTGGATACACAATCAAAATGTCGAACTGGCTTATTGGATTCGATTAAATTGCATGTTTTTAACTTTTCCATGATGTATTGATAATCAGAAAAACCTCATTGTCAAAATTGGGGCTTTTTTCTACATCCTTTTGTTTCATTTATTTACTTTATTTTACTAACTACCCAAATGTACTATATGAACAACTGTGTAACATAATTCTTTCTAACTTACAGTCATTGTCTTCTAATGTGGCAAGAATGTTATTTTATTTAATATATGAAGGAAGACAGTTCTTTTTCAGTGTTGCTTTGAGAATGTTATAAGACTTAATAACGCCATAATTTTTTATATTGTGTAAGAGGACCATTCCATGCACAATAAACCTCTTACCCTGTTTACGTTTCAAGCAGGCAAAAGTCACTCAAAACCACCCACGAATGAGAACTTTTTCATCGTAAAATGTATTTATTACTCGTTATCTAAACCATGTCTCTTTACTTTTAGCTTTTATCGGCAAATACATGCCCTTTGCTGGACTATAAAATCATTAATTTTTGAAAGCGCAAAAAACATTCATCAGAAAAGAAATAAACTTTAACACTTCAAAACCGCACGTGATACTTCATGATGAATTAGTTGCATGAATCTTGTTTTCTGGGTACAAAAACGTTTTTATTTTCGTTATTTTGAGTGGAAATCTCGTGGTAGCACATTTTCTTTGATATTTTAGATCTAAGCTCGACCCATTCGTTTCTTGATGAAAAACATTTATACAACTGGAACCTGTCCGCGAGGACAGTAATGTAAACAAGGTAAGGAATCGATAATGTTGATTATAACTGTATAGGTTGTTTCGTCCTCCTAAAAACCCACACATTTTAATCTTGATCAAACTTTGGTAATTCATAGAAGAACGAAGCTGTCCTGTACAATATATGAAGTAAGAGCCCCAATTCAATTACAGTAGCACCAAGTAGCAATGATAACAATTTTTCAAGGTGCTGAAGACAACAAATTTAAACAAGATTTTTATCCACCGCCAAAGGCATTTCACAAAGTCGTGCTAAAATATCTGAAATCCCGTCGTTTATATCGATACCATATGCCGCATTGAATGTAAATTTAAGAATTTACGCATGTCTCACTCGATCAATCAGATATTCAGATAGCTGGTACCTTGGACCAAAACTCGGTTGAGACATTGGCGTGACACCACAGACATTTTCTGTTGGATAATTTATAAAAGTTGTTCACAATTTTCTCTAATCAGAGACTTTCATTACGGGTTTTCGGTTAGTTGATATTCAAATCCTTCAACAAGGGAAGGAATACAGTTGAAACCAAACAATCTTGCAATAGAGACAGTGTAGGCGATTAATTAATGCAAGCATGCAGTTGTTAGCGTTAATATTTTCTAAGGATAACAGAGTATGGAACGGCATTGAAATATTGTCTGCATTATTAACAATAGCAGTTTGCAATGATTCCGAAGTTTTTAATTCTCTTCTTTCCTTTGTCAATTATTTGCCCGTCGTCAAATTTGATCCTTTCATTCTACATGAGCATGTCCAAGCATGCATGTTTGCCTACGTTCGGTCGAATGACATTCGGATGCGTTTTTCTTTCTTGTCAGTTTCAAATGATCTCCCTGTTTCGCCAATATAATTCCGTGGGCAATGTCCACTAGAGATTTTGTTTGGTCCCCATGCATGCAGGGTTAAAATAGTTATATTAGAATCATTCCGCACTGCTGCTATTATTAATAATGTATGCTGGCAATGACTCAAAGCAGTTACAGATATAATTCTCGTCCTTGGCATAGAAAACATAACGCTATAATAATTGCATTAATGGCCAGCATTAATGTAGCACTGTCCTCTCAGATGATGGTGCATTGTAGTCCAGCTGAGAAAAAAATTTTAAAAAAAATTGCGTTATGTGAAAATGGAATTGTTAAAACCCAAATCAAAAGAGGATCAGTGCCGGTGCATCAGATCTGTCAGTCACGCAACCAACGTTATCTGTTTTTTATGTTTTCCCAACACTATTATGTATTCTATTTTACTTTGAACACTCATCAAATATTTATTTTGTTCTTAAATGTTTTGAAGGGAAAATACGTGCAACAGTCTACATTCTGCAATTTACGCATGAAAAACAATTCATATTTTAAAACGGTTTAAAACGATCGTTAAACCAAGGAAGTATCAACGTATAGGAAACATTGGGGAATTTTAATTAATATAATTTTATATTCAATGTGTCGTTCTGAGAAAAAAATATGCGACATATAAAATTGTTTCCAAACCCAGATTCGAAATTTGCTCGCTTCAAAATTTTATTTTCCGAATTGATTTTGGGTTGTTTCTCGGATTTAAAACTTTATCATAACATTATTCAAATTATGCTAGAACTTACATACCATTGCAAGTAAAACAACAAAGAGAAGTTATTTCCATAAAGTACCCATCACTTCGGCCCCCTAGCTGAATGAAAACTTAACAAGCGTTTTCAAGGTTATTAGTAATGCCTGTAATGGTAATAGAACGGAGTGGAGTGACATTTGGTCTGACCAATCAGATTGCTGGAACTGCCATTGGTTTCAAAATGACTATAGTAAAACTAAAAAGAACAACAAAGCAAAGTTAAAACATTTACCATCTTTGTATTATTTGTAGTTCCTGTCAATTATTTTCATTTTCCGTATGTGGAATTATATGATAGAACACTTGCAACACGTTGTGGGAATTTCAGTCGGGGTGAGCGGGTCATTTATATTCCCACCGTGTATCCAGCAAGAACATTCCACTAATTCATTCCCATCTTTACGTTCCTGTGGCAACCAAAGTTTAATTAGTTTTAATTTATTGTACCTGGGGCTGTAAACAATAATACCAACTGTATTGCGGCATGCAAAAACACCCCATGGCCAAACTGATGCAAACCCAAACGGATGCATGCCCAAACTGATGCAAGTTAATATGTCACAAGTTTTGACATTCATTAAATACAAGCAATCTTCATATCCTGCACAAAGAATGTGTTCCTCGTCAACAAATGCAAGTTTGGATTGTGGTACGTAAGAGGGAGAAACTTTGCCACGAATGTTTAGTGTAGCAATGTCTAAGATATAGAATATTTGGTCGTTGCGAATTGCCAGCGACTGTCCATTAGGAGAGAAAGCAGCATATATGTACTTTCCCAATTTCTGCGGGATATTGTTAAATACACATGAATTTAAATCTACACTGTTCGCATATTGTAATAAATATGTAGATTCTCTATTTTGCATCAGCACATGATATAGACTGCTGCATGCAATCACCTTCGTTTCCTCAAAGATTAAAATGTGTTCAGGAAATGATGTACGTGCAACTATTGCTTTTTTCACAACATTAAAAAAGCAAACCTGCGACTCCATAATACAAGCTACTAAATCTTGTGCGACTGAACGACAATAACAAGTACCAGTCAGTTCAGGAAAACTGGCGAGACGTTGCGTCACTCCAAAATTCCACAGCTCAGGGATGCCTGGACACAACATATCTTTACTTGTAGATAGTTTCCGTATCTCTCCGTTAACGAACACGCCATTTGTTACCGAAACAAAAGATGTACGTACTATATCAATGGTTTTTACTGACCGAGGCCAACTAAGGTTTACTATGGAAAAACCTCTTGTTTGGTCACATTCGTAAATATATCTTCCGTCCACTGAGACAGAAAAACATCGCTCAAGCCTTAAAGGGAAAATACATTTATTTGCTTGTTTTTTCTTGTTTGAATTCTGGATCAACCTAGTTAGCCTAAACAATTATATTCCCGGTAGCGATGAGATTGTTCCATTACGCAAAACGCTTTCATTACTGAGGATAAAAAAGTTGCAATAGCTGCCTATTAGTTTTTCAAACCACGCGGAGTCATCACTTACGATTACCGCTTGGAATTCAGCGGCAGCCCTCGCGTTACGTGGCCATGTTGCATGAACAGGTGGCGAAATATGTTTAATTGTTAGATCATAATGAACAATTTCGGTTACTACTTCGCCTTCTCTGTAAGTTACACTATAAACTATCCAGGAATCTGAGCGAAACGTTGAACCTAAAACTTGAAACCTTGTCACACGAGATCTTGACACCATGCTGTAACTATTCTCAGTATCGTAAACACATACCACGTTAAAGTTTGTTGTTCCAATAAATCTGTCATTAGCCGAAAACAAAACGGAAAATAAATGTGGCAGACACGAAAGACTCACTATTTTCTTATTTTCAAGTAAATTCCAAACTGTCAAATGAATGCCGTAATTTGTCACCATTTTCGTTTTATCGTGAGAAAAACAGCAACTAGTAAACTTATTGGGTATTTCTTCGCACACAATCTGCCCAGATTTAAATTTTCCTTCGAAAGTAAGTACAGGGGTAAGTTGTCCGGGAAAAATGACGTTTTCAAGAGGGTGAAAAATAATGCAGCGAGACAGGTTTCCCAAATAAAATTCTAGCACGAAATCAACATTTCTTTCTACAACAAAATCGTCAATTTTCCAAAGAGATTGAAAATCGGGAAGAGAGAACAGCTCAACTCCTCTTTCATATCCACATACGAGAAAATCTTCTGACGGTGAAATATCAATTTCTAAAACTTCGTGCCCAGTTAAAACACGACCTACCATAGCCTTTTCAGTATTTTCCATTTCGTCCTCCGATTCGAAATATGCAAGCCCCCTGTAGCGGGTCATTAACAAGGCAGATGCTTTGGATGAAAGTACGTCATCATTTTCATTGACAACAAGCTGCAAAAATGACTGTGGAAGATCTTTTAAAAAGTAGGTAAACTTTCTTATTATAGAGATGAGCTTTCTTATAGTTGTTTGCATTTCCTCGCATATTAAGCTGTTGTGCATATCGTAGCTTTCTAGCCTAGAAAGATTGCTTAATGTTGTGTAAATATCACTACAAACACTCGCATAAACGATTTCTAAGTCAGTAACGTTGTTTGTCAATTTCGTCAAACAATGCATGTCTTTTATTTCCGCCTCCAATATATGTTGTATTTCGTAGTGCAATGCATAGACAATAGCAAGATCAAATGTTAAACTAACTTCGTCTTGCTTCATTGTTTGCATTTGAAAAACGCAAATATCAGCGAGATTTCTATGGCCGTCTGTCTCAATAATTGTAAAATCATGATTTGGTTTTACTAGCCAATCTTTTACTGATTTGTGAAAAAACGACACGCATTCATCCTTGATGACAAGTAGTGAAGAGAGACAATTAATCAATTTCCGCAACGTTCTGGCTGCAATCGACAAATCTGTGCCAGAGCTAAGTAATCTCTGAAGAAGTGCTAATGGAAGTGGTCGTTTTGAAACAGCTATTATGCTTAAAAATTTTAAAAATTGTCTTTCGTCAATGCCTAGCTTTCTAAGTTCGTTTTCAAGGCGATTGAAATACATATCGTAGACCTCTTCAATACCTCCAGGTAAGTTTTCAGTGTTAGATATGATGGAGCCGTTTTCAGCAAGTTTACAAAGAAAAGATGCATAGAGCATCAGACCCTCAGATTTTTCAACAAATTTTTTTACAAGCTCCTCCCTTGGAACATCTTTTGATATTTTCCTCAATTTATCCTCAAAAAAAAATTGAAGATCCTTTAAATTTCGTTCATCATCTGGCCCTAAAAACAATGGGTTTAATTCCTGGACTTTGCGTGCAATATCTGTTTCTTGTCGGGTTGTGATTAGAAATCGAATAAATCTCGGAAATTTTTGAAAATGTTTCGTTATCAAATCAACAAGCTTCTGCTTTTCTTCCTGTCGGCATTCGTCTAGCGCATCTATTACGATTAGAAAATGCTTACCTGGATTGGGAATGTTTGAAAATGGCTCTTCAAACAACATTAAGAACAACCCTTCAATGTTCAGGTCGTCCAACAACTGTGCTTTATTACCAGATAAGTTGTTGGTAAGGTTTTGCTTATATTCGGGAATGACATGGCATAGCTGCCCTGCCAACGACTGGAGGAGAAACTTTGGATTATTGTACCTACTATTGTTATATTGGAAAAAATGGCAAGCTCCAAAATGTTCCGGGAAACGTTTACATGTAACTGCGGCGATAGTAGACTTACCCATTCCAGCTTGACCAGAAATAATGAAGGCACGATTATTAGACAATTTGTCGTTTAGCCATTTTGATACCTGATTAAAAACCCACTCACGGGTGCATTCTGTGTAGTTTTCATAAAACGATTGTATTTCGTTTTTAAAATCATGTTCATGGAGGCACTCACTAAGGATGCCTTTTGTGGAAGACTTAACTTGTATCAAGGATTCATCAATCTTTTTGGATACTTTTTCAAATCCGGCATCAAATTTTGATTCCATCTTCTTTTCCATTCGGTTTAGTTTTATCACTATTTCCTTATCACTTTCATTCCATTCTTTTCTGACACGATTCACTTCCTCCTCTCCACATTCCTCAGCCTTCAATCTGTCAATTTGGGATTGCTTTAATCCCAAACCACGTAAAGCCGAACTAACATCTACCCAATGAGCCTCAAAATCTAACCTACTAACATCTGTGCCAGGGACATGACCAAAGAAATTATTGCGAAACAGCCTAATACGAACAATGTTCGCTTCACGAGAATTCTCAGTGGAACCTGGCATAACATTCCACCCTGTACTAGGTGGAGATAAACTACAAATATTTCTTAACAGGATAACAAGTAATGTTATATCAAATTCTTGAATATTTGGAAAGCTAGGGTGAGGTGGGTACAGTTTATCCCATTGTGGTTGTGTGATTATTTTCTTAGTCTTAAACAGTGGATAAAGTGTAGGACAATGAGTGGACAAAACTGCATGCAAATTACCTGGATGTATGCTTAAGAAGATGTTTCTCAACACCTCTGTTCCTCCATCAACAATCAACCTCATCAACTTAAAACCATAGATCTTTTCTACAGAACTCTCAAGGACTGACGATGCCATGATTGCAGTACCTATAATTATTAGAAAAAGGAACAAATTGTAGACAAAAGCCACAATGTAAAAGAGAGGAGATCTTTCAATCTGTTTATAATTTATATATCATCGCACAGCAGAATTGCGCCGAGTTCACTGTCAGTTGAATGATAACTGTAACTGAGAGATTAAAATATGCATACCAAAATATTCCAGTTGAATACTTGATATGCATATTTTAAATCTTCTAATCTCAGCTACAGTACAGGCGCAGAATGCGTTATTTGCATGCGCAGTCGACATTATGATTCGGCTTATATCCTGTCTACAGTGAATCCATTGACATAATTTTTGAATTGTGGATAGAGCTGCCTATGACTTAAAGTTAAATATCCTTCTTGTTGATGGTTTATCTCGAATTCGCCGATGAAACGTTTTTGAACTTTAGTAAATTTCATGTCCGCATATCTGAATGTTCCGTGTCCGCATGTCCGTGTCCACATATCCGCGTTTTCCAAATAACGCTACAGGTTGACTAATATAGCTAATAGACGAAAACAGCCATGTTAATTAATAGTCATGTCACAATAGGGTCAAAATTTTAGCGCCATTGCTCAATGCGCCATTTATTCTTATAAGCTGGGGTACCAAACTGGAGCATAGTAAAGACGGAGCCATTGTTCACACAAAACCGCGAAGTGCGACGTGTTCATCTCGCTTCGCTTACAAACCGTATTCAAATCATTACGGTAAAAGTGACGTTTTTAAACAAGCTCTCTCTGGCGCAGTGCGACTTTTCATTTTTTCTACGGCGTTTTCAAACGCCCCGGCGTTGTGTGGTCGAAATATGTCAGATGACATATAACATTACATATACCTTCCAGATAGTGTAATATGAAACCTACTAAGCAAATACGTTCCTTTCATAGTGAATATAATACATGTCTTGGTTTGCGGAAAACCCAATGCATATTTATTCTTTCAAATCGATGCATATAAACTCTGAGACTTTATATTTAGACAATTTAGGATATTGTTAGTATTGTTGAAGACACCCGGGTTTTGACTCATCGACTGTTTGCCACAAACCGAAACTAATCCATGCAATAAACAAAATTGACGGCTTGACTTGTAATGATGGCATGGTTTAAGGTGAAATTTTGTCTTGAAGTTTAGCCAATCGTTTCTTCATCTCTCCGTCAGATTTCTTTAATCCTGTGTTTTCTTAGCATTGATTTCCAACTGCTAAATGTGCGCATTCGAGCATTCATTAATTCTGGCTGTATTGGCCATGCTACCCTCAACAATATCCGGCTTTGCAAGCTTGCCCGGCCTACGTCATATCCGTTTTACGTTTTGGGTAAATTAACTTCAATTTATTCAAATTTCTGAAGCGTGCGTGAATGTAAATTTTCATTTGACGCTTATTAAAATGTTCCATGGCTAGGCCGGACTTTGTGCAATAAAATATACCCTGACTATATATATACCCTAACTATATATATACCCTAACTTTATATATACCCAACGATTAAACACATGTCCAAACAGACTAAAAAGTACAAACTGTTAGGCTGTTGAAGGCTTGAAGCTTGTCAAGACATCCAATTTCTGAAGTCGAAGGCAAAGTTGAATTCACACTAAATGTAGCCGGCATAAACGTTTTATTGCAACTCGCAAGTCGGCTTGAATCCCAGTTTCCTCACATTTCGCTTTACTTTAAGTGGTATACCAATAGCGTTTAATGCTGTTTCGTGCACGTTCGTTATCGTGTTGTCTGGCTCACATATTAAACCGTTCTTTGAAGCTTCTCCGTTTCACCGTTTGTTTACCAACACCAGGCATGCTTTACAAATGCTATTTGTAGGTGAAATGGAGAAGGAAAGCTCGTCTAACTCCTTACGTATGTTCTCCTTGCTGTCCAAGAAATTAATATCGCTTTTATTCGACGGGACTTTGAAGCAAATAACCGCCATGGAACATTTTAATAAGCGTCAAATGAAAATTTACATTTGCGCACGCTTCAGAAATTTGAATAAATTCAAGTTAATTTACCCAAAACGTAAAACGGATATGACGTGGGCCGGGAAAGCTTTTCTTCGTTTATTCGTAGACCCCTCACGAAACGTGTTTCTGCTGGGGTCTACACCGTAGGCCAGGATAACTTCTGCCCATACGAACAGGCCCTTAATTAGTTTATTTGCGGAATAATAATTTAACAAGACGCCTACTCAGACGTTCACACTGACCTGAAAATGATGATATGCGTGCTATGGTGCAATCTCGTTCCCTGAGCCTGCGGTCCTTGGGAAGGAAACGAAGGCTCTGGGATAATCCGTTTCAGGGAGGAATCTGATTGGCCGTTGATATCGAATGTGCAGTTCAATCTTAGCCAGAATTCCTGGCTTTCGGCAACGGATTTTCCCAGAGCCTTCGTTTCCTTCCCTAGGATCGCAGGCTCGGGGAACGAGATTGGCTATGGTGTAATAGACAAGGGAATGGGAAGCAAGACAGTTCGTATAGAACAGTTTCAGCCGTAGATTTATCCAAAGAAAATCAATAATTCGACAACAAAAAGCAGAAGGCAGAAACTGTTTGAAACCTAATTAAAGTTGCGCTTTTGCACAAGTAACAAACCTTCATAGGAAAAAAATAAAAATATAAAATGAAACATAGGTAACATCTCTTGTGCTTTAATCACATTTAGTTTAATGTCAGATACTTAGTAATAATATTTATAGAACTTTATCAAATCATGATCGTGGATCATTTCTGAGTAGTGAAGCAGTCAGATACAATATATCATTGTCTTCTTCGCCTTTCAGTTGCCTTGAACGATACGTTTTTGAAGAATGGAGATTTTGCGCTACGCAGTATTTCGTGATCATGTTCCAATATTGATATAAGAATTAATGAGCACATGAAAACAAATGAGCACATAATAGCTATGAGTTGAGTTGTATTAGGAAAATGAGAACCATACATTAAATGTCTTAGTTCTTGTTGGTATTTCACTGAACGCACGCTTTATCTTTACTTGCGCCAATTCTAGTAGCTACTGCGCGAATTTTAATACAGGTATTATATGGCGCGTTTTTGCTGTCAAAATTCAATAGGTCCGCCGGAATGCTAGTACCACTAGCTATACGTACTGCGCGAATTTTAATACATGTATTAAGGTATAGTGCCGACATTGTGTAGTCAAACGCCAAACCTTTAACTTTTCCTTGTTTATATTATATTGTGAACTAAATGTTATTGTATTAGGAAAATGAGAACCATAGCTACATGCAATAAATATCTTAGTTCTTGTTGGTATTTCACTGAACGCACCGCTTTATCTTTACTTGCTCCAATTCTAGTAGCTACTGCGCGCATTTTAATACATGTATTATACATGGCGCGTTTTTACTGTCAAAATTCAATAGGTCCAATAGTTATAAGTCGAACACCAAATCACCAATGATACAAATCGGGCAACCCTTACTCGAATCGAGCAGACTGATATGTAAATCGATTATTGAAATGATCAATACACATTCAAAACGAGCAAACAGTATAGCCAAATCGAACGACTATTCCTTGTTTATATTATATTGTGAACTAAATGTTATTGTATTAGGCAAATTTATTTATTTATTTACTTTGCCGTCATACTTATACATTCATTGGCTGGGAAACCACAACAGCTATTGCCAATTACAGCGGCCCCAATAGTTATACAGAAACAATTTACAAGGTATACTAAACACACACAACAGACAATACTTGAACAACAGTCATTACATTTGTCTAAAAGCAGCATGTCAATGGAGAGTTCATTAAATTAAGAACCATGCAATAAATGTCTCGGTATTTTGAATCCAAGCTTTATCTTTACTACTTGCTCGAACTCTAGCGCAAATTTTAATACATGTATTAAGGTATATTGTCGACATTTTGTAGGTGAAAAGAATTGGCTAGTTTACATTGTTCATTATATTATGAAATATAATACTAGTTAAAATTCGCGTCGAGCTAAATGTTATTGTATTAGGCAAATGAGAACCACATTACATTTGTCT
>CACRXK020009477.1:0-18513 GCA_902702795.2 Paramuricea clavata
GGTGGTATTTTCGTATTTCTACTGCAAATACTCGCGGAGTTCTTTAGTATATGGAATTGAGTTGACAACCTCCGCCTTTATAAAATAGCGGGACTTCGGCATTAAAAACAGCAGTTCTGAGCATGCGCTGCGCCAATTATCCAATCAGAAACTAGAATTTCTTGTATAAAATAGTATTACATATCCCGCCATATGAAAATCAGCGGAACACGAGACATGCGATTCACGAATTGCGTGAGTAAGCAATAATTGCGTGGAAATTAGCTAATTTTGGGTTTCAGAGGTCAAAGAGCAGACAGCAACATTGCGTAAACTATAAATAAATAAATGAAAGCACTGAAAAATGATCATAATTATATAAATTTTCAGAATAAGAAAAGCTGTTAATTTGGCCTCACTATAAAGCATTTCCTCATTTTTTTTATGAAATTTCTAGTCCCGTCAGGCGGGACAGCGGGACCGCTAGCTACGCCACTGTCGATTTGTAGGCGTAATTTCTGAGTGTACCAATATCGTATTCCACGTGCGCACTATGACTTTGCATGTTTCATATCTTCGGTAATTGGTGAATGCTATATGAAGAGAGCAATATCATCGTTCGATTCAGTGTAATAAATTTCCTAATTCCTGATGATTGTTTTTGTCAATGTTAACATTATAAAATTATGAAATTACTTAATTTTCCGAACAATTTATAAAACCAAACATAACTTCGGCCCCTTGCGATGTATCATCTTTGTAATAATATTGTTCGACCGGGTATTCAAAACACCATTTCTACTGTTATTTCCAAGCTTGTATATAACGTGTTCCAAACTAAATTGGGATTTTCCAAAGTACGCGATTTCGCGTATTTGTTTTAAATTATGCGGAATTTCTCTTTTTTTCCGCAAAATCTTGACAGTTTCCCAAAATATGTGCAAAAATAAAAAAAAATTGCGCAAAAATTGACCTAAAAACCAAGCCATGCGGATTTTCTTCCAACACTACTTTCGCAAAATCGGGTTAAAAATATTAAAAGCGAAAAAAATCGTATTTGTTAACGTATATTTCATATTTTAAAGTAAATTTTGCGTCCAATTACAAATATCCCCAGAAAACAGGAAATCAACCAGAAAATGTTGACTTCACAGCGCAAATATCGGTTTGGTGGTTGCAATATGCGGAATATTTGTATTCTACTATTTTTTCCGCAAAGACGTGATAAAAACAAGGTTTTAGGCAATTTGGGTTAGATAACAGAATATTGATCGCTGGAAGCTATGAAAAGGTTCAGAATTTCTGAACCCTCTGAAATCAATGAGTATAAGCGGAATATTTACCGCGAAGAAAGTACAAGAGGTTCAGAATTTCTGAATCCTGAAAATCTGAAGTCAATGAAGATAAGCGGAATATTTACAGCGAAGAAATCTACAAGGGGTTCAGAATTTCTGAATCCTGAAAATCTGAAATCAATGAATATAAGCGGAATATTTACAGTGAAGAAAGCTACAAGAGGTTCAGAATTTCTGAATCCTGAAAATCTGAAATCAATGAATATAAGCGGAATATTTACAGTGAAGAAAGCTACAAGAGGTTCAGAATTTCTGAATCCTGAAAATCTGAAATCAATGAATATAAGCGGAATATTTACAGTGAAGAAAGCTACAAGGGGTTCAGAATTTCTGAATCCTGAAAATCTGAAATTAATGGATATAAGCGGAATATTTACAGCGAAGAAAGCTACAAGGAGTTCAGAATTTCTGAATCCTGAAAATCTGAAATCAATGAATATAAGCGGAATATTTACAGTGAAGAAAGCTACAAGGGGTTCAGAATTTCTGAATCCTGAAAATCTGAAATTAATGGATATAAGCGGAATATTTACAGCGAAGAAAGCTACAAGGAGTTCAGAATTTCTAAATCCTGAAAATCTGAAATCAATGAATATAAGCGGAATATTGACAGTGAAGAAAGCTACAAGGGGTTCAGAATTTCTGAATCCTGAAAATCTGAAATCAATGGATATAAGCGGAATATTTACAGCGAAGAAAGCTACAAGAGGTTCAGAATTTCTGAACCCCGAAAATCTGAAATCAATGGATATAAGCGGAATATTTACAGCGAAGAAAGCTACAAGGGGTTCAGAATTTCTGAATCCTGAAAATCTGAAATCAATGACAATGAACTATAAGTGGAATATTTATGGCGAAAAAAGTTGAAAAAGGTTCAAAATTTCTGAACCCGCGGAAAATCTGAAATAAATGGCAATGTCAATGAACGTCATAACTCATAATAAGCGGGATATTTACAGCGAAGAATTAAACACGTTCTAGCGGTTCTACAATAGGGTGGCATATTCTATTTTGATAAAATCTTATACGTGATTTGAGGAAGAATTTGCAATGAATGTTGAAAATGCCAAAAATTGTGCTACGATATTTTCAAATATTCGATTCCTCATATACAAGAAATTTTAACCAACCATTTAGATCGACACTAAGCCGTCAAAGGTCTATTTCTACTGCATTCCATGCAAAAAGTATGAACTTTTTTTATGAATGATTATAATTTTCAATAATAATGACCAGAAATTTAATCGTAATGTCATGCACAATTCGCGCATTTTATGTGAAATTAGCAAACTTTTATAAAACTCCGGATACATTTGTAGACTAACATTCTAAAGACGTTCATGATTGGTAAATTATGCAATCGTTTGTGGGAAAATACATTACTATAATATTAAAGACAAAATAGGAGTTTTGTTCATAATCATGAACTTTATATCACGAGGTATTACTATTAATTATAGCGCTATTAATTATATAGGTTGTTCATGTAGGATGCTCGTATAGGCTATTGGCGTATTGCTATAGTGTCGAGGTGCTATCTTTCAAATTTTTGGTCAGCAGGGATGAAACGTTCTGAACTTGGGCAAAATAGGAGTTTTGTTCATAATCATGAACTTTATATCATAATCATGAACTTTTGGCCCTATAAATGCGGCCCCATCATGAACTTCTTATTCATAATCATGAACTTTTGGCCCTATAAATGCGGTTTATAAATGTATGATCAGACACTAGCTGGAACATAATATTACAGTCAGAGTTTATTACATGTATGTATATACGTAGTCAATTCTGAAATGAGACACAAGGGTTTTAATATCGTCAGAACTCTGCGCAAGAAGACACAGTATTCAGTAGCGTAGCCAGCCCGACAATTTAGTCCCACTATACAAATATTTTCGTGTTCACTGACTGTGAAAACAATCAATTTCTAAAGAAATGACTGATGATAATAATTTTGAATTTGCATAGCGGGACTAAATCGTCGGGCTGGCTACGCCACTGACAGTATTACATACGCAGCCTTTAAACAATTGCTATACATTAATATAGTAATAATTATATCATGTAGCCAATTCACTTAATATATCCAGGTAGTGCCAACAATAACAAGCTTTCGTTCGTAGGGATGTAACTACCTGAAAATATAAGGAGAATTTCGACGTTTCGAGCGGCCTTCGCTCAATACGTCGACATTCTCCTTATATTTTCAGATAGTTGCATCCTCACCAACAAAAGCTTGTTACAAGGTTCTAGAAGCTATATTATATAATTGAAAACTTACTCTCTGGCTTCTGTATTTGATGTATTTGACGTATTTGAACGTTACGAATTCACGTTGTTGACATATACGATACGGCAATACCGTCAGACACTCTAATGCAGTGTTATCATTTGGAACAGTTTGTCTCTCTGAATATAAGTTATAAACCATTTGCCGAGCGGAATGAGGAACCAGCAATAACGAATATAATTAAATATCTAAAGAGCAAATATGTGCGCTGAGAATGGCCAGATTGTTTAGACTTTAGACTTCAGAGGAAACCCACGCGCAATACTGGCAAGCTTGCAAATTATAGTGTGCCAATCAGAACATTGCGTGTATTGGTATATCGTCGCTCATTGGCTCGTCTGTCGGTTAATGCTAAATTAACTTTTATTTGAATGACACTTCGCACATTCGCCGTTAGTAATTTGAGAACTCTGATATGGCGGCTGAAACGGCAGAAGCAGACCATGCATTATCATTATACATGTTTTTATATGCGGAGTAAAACGTATTGACAAAGTTTAGTATAATTTTATAGCACACTCTTACAGATTAAGTAAACATTCGACAATGTAACTTATTCTGGGTGCAAGGAGAGTTATCGAAGACTATGTTTTGGAAAGAATTTGCCGTGTGAAAAGTGACGCGCCGTTAGACCTTGAACATTATCTTACGATATAAAGAGGGTGTATAAACTATTTTGGATCCAACCTGGCTTTCAAAGAGTTGTAGCATTAAAGTACGGACATTAGCGCTGAACAGGACTTCACAACGACAACGCTATAGTGAAGGTATGGTGTGCTATAAATACGTTTTGCTGTTTATATATGCATCGTGTTATTCAGTTATTGACTTTATATTAAATACTGTCTTTTGCTCTATAATTTGTCATTTCGCTTATATTCGTTTAGCTAATTAGCTTTAGTTTTATTAAATTTGCATCACGATTTGACAGCTGCATTGTTTGGCCAGTTAATATAAACAAATTGTATCAAAGGAAAAACCTCAGAATGCTTTCATTCGGCCACAATGAACCCAGTGTTAATATTTAATTAACCGTTTTATGCTAAGTCCATCAGGGGCCAGTCAAAGGTGAGTTTATAGCGCCAACCCTGTTAAAATTTAACCTGCTGTTTTAGTTTGTGTATTTCTGCACGTCTGTTTATGTATTTCAAAGCTGCAGAGAAATATTAAAACTCCAATCCAGACATGATCTCTGATAAAATATTTCCAAATTTATAAATAAGCCTGTCAGGAAGTTTGCAAGTTTGCTTTGAATTTTAGCTTAACCAGCTTTGAACAACGAGCCCCAGATAGCTAAAATTTAAATGCCACAGACTCAATCACTGTTGACAAATTGGTCAGACCAAGCCTTGTGTCAATGGTTCAAGCCGGTTAGTTATTAAAATGAGTATATATTAAAACATAAGAATAAGATGCAATTATGCAATTTTGGTGATTTGAACTGATGAAACATATTTATTATACATAATACCAGTCGCTCGAATGTCAAGGTGAACGAGAAACAGGGTGGGTGCCACACTCTTTATACTGTAGTTTGCTCATACATGTCCTTGCCTTACTTAGAAAGTATATGTATGTATTGTTCATTCGACATTGGATCGCAATACCAGAGTCAAAGGCTATTTGCCAGACGGTGGCTGACACAAGTTATCCTTGTTTGTTCAATGTGTGGTTAAGTTGTGTAGATGTCTGCCTACTGTGCTAGGTTACATATTGAATCACAAGGTCACTCTTAATTTGTTTTGTCAAGTTGCATTATGCATCTACTTTATTACTTTACTCTGTCTAATGCCATATGATTCTACTTACTCGAGGTCTCCCATGAATGGGTTAAAAACTATTCTGCTGAATTGGGTTAATTGTATGTAATTAGGTTCTGGGATCAGGTCAGCTTTCATACAGTGTTTAAATTGTAGCACTATCAGACGTGGCATTGTCCACCTATAGAAGGAATTTGGTATAAATATTGTTTGTACACAATTCCTGTTTTTTTGGCAGTCAAATCGCCCATTTGGGCACTTTCTCGATATATAAGCAACTGAAATAGCCCAATCATAATACTGAAGCTTAGGGATTGCAAGGACTAAAATATACACTAGCCCATAGCCTACTGCAAATTTCAGACCCTGCTTGACTCCAGTATAGTATCAGTTTACCAGGCATTCTGGAAACCCTTTGCAGTCAAACCCAGAGATTTGTCTTTGGCAAATTTTTATCCAAACGCATGATGAAGTTGTCTCAGTGGACCATATAAACAACCCTTAATACAGTACCGGTATCTATGCAGCAGTTTTTGACATGGATATTTCATTACATAATAAGGGATGAACTGATGATTTGTAATATCAAGAGTCATTGTTTATAATAATTACAATTGTTTTCAAGGTTGCAAAGGGAGACATCAGTCTTGATGAGCTCAAAGTGCTGGCTAAAGAGGTTAAATCAATTAGACCTATTCAAGGGATAATCTCTTCTTTCCTTGGAAAACCATGCGAGATTATAATTGCAAAAGAACTTCCAGAGTGCACAATAGCAGAACAGTTGCTTCGTTTTCCTGTAAGTTTTACAAACCATAGTACACTACTAAGTGATGATATTTCAAATTGCTTAATTATTGTACTAACTTAATTATATTTCGTATTTTTGTACAAGTGAATATGACAAATCCTAATTAAAATTTATTAAAAATAATTTAAATTAAAATAAATTCAGTCCCCAAAACACAAAAGACTTGTGTAAAAATACTAAAACAATTACTTGCCTCAGGCTCGGGGAATATTCACCTCGACTTTGTCTTGGCAAATATTCCCCGATAACCACTTCGGCGAATAATTGTTAAATGTATACAATATTCTAAGCATTGTCAAAGGGGTAATTATGTACTGCAGTTTCCATATTTATAATACAAATACCCATTGACTGACAATGTGCTCAAATGCGCCCGACGTTATTCTTTTACTTTGTCTAATGCCAGATGATTTTACTTGTCAAGGTGTTAGAGTCTGGCAGCTTAATGTGCTAACATTCTCTATCTGTGAATTTCTCCTGTTAATCCATTGACTGGCAATGCGCCCCACCTTATTTGTGAACTGCACTGTCTAATCTATTACCTGTGGTTTAGGAAACCTCGCTATGGCGCAGTCAGTTAGTGCTTTTATGGTGTACCATGCTTCTGTTGGTGATAAGTTACTGCCGGACCATTTCAACTTTGGTGAAAGTTGTCCATCAAATTTAATTAATCTAGGACAGAGGAATGCATGTGGTTGGTTAAATGATCTAATAAGAATGTTTAGCTGTGAAGGTGACTGGGTCTTCGATATCAACTCTACATAATGTACCCTATAGTAATTAATGCCTGTTTAGCTACAGTATGACAGGAAAGCTTTGTTACTTTACAGCATGGGATTACCCCCCCCCCCTCCCAGTGAATCCCCCCCCCCTAGAATATCTCTAACCTCTCCAATAAAGTGTTCAACCCCACCAAAATTTTGCTTCACCATTCCTATTTTGTGTGAAAGGCTTTATTACCTTTAACCCAAACGCCTAACCCCTGCCGAAGCTCACTGAGTGGTGCCGCTTGCACCCCACCAGAAATTTTTCTACCCCTCCTTTTACATAAATGAAAATCCGCCCTTGCTTTACAGTGAGTACTGTCCATGCTTATGTAGCCCGTGTGCAGGCCCACCGAGGGAAGAATAGTGGGCCTGCAAGGAAGATCGGGTGTTTTGTAAAACGCCCCTTTTCGTAACACGCCCCATTAGCGCGTCAATTGTCAAAAAAGAACCAATGACAGCAACCCAAATAGTATTAAACAAACTCGAATTAAAATGTTTCGGGGTTTTCTCTGCGTATTCAGAATGGAAAAATGTGTAAATGGCTATGTTTAACTCCAAAAAGGCAAGCAAACCAGTCAGCTTCAAATCATTGCCCAATTTGCAAGTGCTCATTTTCACTTACGTAATTTCACATTTTCACTTACGTAATTTTGGTAAAGAACTCGACAAAAGAAGAGAGAGTTCAGAGTCCAGATCTTTTCAAACGGCAATTACCATCTTCTGTTTCGCTCTCTCAGAGAGTAAGGCCTTCAAATCGCAAAGTGTTTCGAACAGGCTTACTTGCAACTACCTCTAAATCTTCACCACAAAAATCGCTGTTTTCTTCAGTGTAAGAGCAGAGTCAACATGAACCAAAACATAATTTTCTTAAGGAACATATAAACGTATCAAATTTGTTTGAAATTAACAAAACTCAAGTATTAAAAGGTTTATACTATAATTTACCCCAGTGGCAATGTTGCTATTCTAACACTTCATGACAAGCAATCCCGCTGGCATTACGGCAAAAACATCTCTTCCTTCAAGTAAACAATAAACGATCGGTTCTTGTACTGGTCATTAATCGAAAAAAGTGATCAGATCCAATATTAAGCTTATTGAGAGCTTTTGTGATGAATCACTGATCTAATTATAGAGTCTAACAGCAAACAGCCAATCAGAATGCTGCGTTCGTGTGCGAACACAACAAATACAAAATACCTGGTCTTCCTTGCAGGCCCACTATTCCCTCGGTGGACCTGCATGCAGCTAATGCTTATACAGTAATATACATTATACATAAGTGCATTGTACATACGATTCTATTAAGGTTCTCTTTCAAAGACTTAAACTTTAAACTCTGATTGCGCAAGGGATGATGGATTATTGATCTCTGGCATACTCTGAGTTTAAGGTTTGCTGTAAGCTCCGGTCTTACTGTTTGGAAGAATAACCTTAATTGAACAACCTTAATTGAGCAACCTATATATATATATATATATATATAGAAGAACAACCTATATATATATATAGGCGAATGTCAATAAGTATATTGAGTGTCGAATCATAAGAATAGAGTGCTCGATACGAAAGTAGAACAAATAAAAGACAAACTTGAGTTACTTTGTTTAAAACATTTATTCACGACAAATTTGTTTCGTATGGCAAACTAGGCCTGCCACACTCATCAGGTGAATGGTGATATCGCGTATTTACATGATCTTATAACCTATAGGTAACTTGAGCTGTTATATAGAGTTACCTATAGGTTACCTATAGGTTATAAGATCATGTAAATACGTGATATCACCATCCACCTGATGAGTGTGGCAAGCCTAGTTTGCCATACGAAACAAATTTATATATATATATATATATATATATATATATATATATATATATATATATATATATATATATATATATATATATATATATATATATATATAGCCTAAATGCTAAATGCATGTATAAACGTAATTATTTAGAAACATACTCTAATATTCAGTATTTGTAACTTATTACAGGCAATGCAGTTGTTGCTGCAGTTGGGATAAAGCGAAATGGTCTTTGTACTGTCCAGTCTGATGATGAAGAATTTGTCACGAAAAGAAACTTTAGAAAGCTGATGGATGGCAAGTAAAACAACTATAAGACTGTAGAATTTGTAGATGTAGATAGAGTACTCGACTTTCGTGTTTATATATTGTATTTATATTATTTCAAGAATTACACGGTTTCTAAACCAGGCATGCACATGTACATCTTAACTTTTTTCTATTAACTTATAAAAGGACCTTCTGAACCCCATGTCTCGAGATTTTCTGAACCCCATGTCTCGAGATTTATAATTTTTTGCATGATTTTTGCGGAATTCTATTTTTGAGGGTTCAGAATTTCTGAGACCCTTTTACAATATTGGGGCCAAAAGCCTTCACAAAACCCTTTAGTAAACGGCTTGCAAGGGGTTCAGAAATTCTGAACTCTGTGTCTCAATATTTATAATTTTTGCATGATTTTGCGGAATTCTATGTTGTAGGGTTCAGATTTTCTGAGACCTTTTTACAATATTGGGACCTAAAGCCTTCAGAAATCCTTTTAGTATTTGGCTTGTAAGGGGATCAGAAATTCTGAGCCCCATGTCTCCAGATTTATCATTTTTGCATGATTTTGCAGAATTCTATGTTGCAGGGTTCAGATTTTCTGAGACCTTTTTACACCATTGGGGCCTAAAGCCTTCAGAAATCCTTTTAGTATTTGGCTTGTAAGGGGGTCAGAAATTCTGAGCCCCATGTCTCGAGATTCATCATTGTTGCATGATTTTGCGGAATTCTATGTTGCAGGATTCAGATTTTCTGAGACCTTTTTACAATATTTGGGCCTAAAGCCTTCAGAAATCACTTTCATATTTTGGCTTCTAAGGGGTTCAGAAATTCTGAACTCTGTGTCTCAATATTTATCATTTTTGCATGATTTTGCGGAATTCTATGTTGTAAGGTTCAGATTTTCGGAGACCTTTTTACAATATTGGGGCCAAAAGCCTTCAGAAATCCCTTTAGAAATGGCTTGTAAGGGGGTCAGAAATTCTGAGCCCCATGTCTCCAGATTTATCATTTTTGCATGATTTTGCAGAATTCTATGTTGCAGGGTTCAGATTTTCTGAGACCTTTTTACAATATTGGGACCTAAAGCCTTCAGAAATTACTTTCGTATTTTGGCTTGTAAGGGGGTCAGAAATTCTGAGCCCCATGTCTCAATATTTATAATTTTTGCATGATTTTGCGGAATTCTATGTTGTAGGGTTCAGATTTTTTGAGACCCTTTTACAATATTGGGACCAAAAGCCTTCAGAAACCCTTTAGTAAATGGCTTGCAAGGGGTTCAGAAATTCTGAACTCTGTGTCTCAATATTTATAATTTTTGCATGATTTTGCGGAATTCTATGTTGTAGGGTTCAGATTTTCTGAGACCCTTTTACAATATTGGGGCCAAAAGCCTTCAGAAAACACTTTAGTAAATGGCTTGCAAGGGGTTCAGAAATTCTGAACTCTGTGTCTCAATATTTATAATTTTTGCATGATCTTGCGGAATTCTATGTTGTAGGGTTCAGATTTTCTGAGACCCTTTTACAATATTGGGGCCAAAAGCCTTCAGAGAACCCTTTAGTAAATGGCTTGCAAGGGGTTCAGAAATTCTGAACTCTGTGTCTCAATATTTATAATTTTTGCATGATTTTGCGGAATTCTATGTTGTAGGGTTCAGATTTTCTGAGACCCTTTTACAATATTGGGGCCAAAAGCCTTCAGAGAACCCTTTAGTAAATGGCTTGTAAGGGGGTCAGAAATTCTGAGCCCCATGTCTCCAGATTTATCATTTTTGCATGATTTTGCAGAATTCTGTGTTGCAGGGTTCAGATTTTCTGAGACCTTTTTACAATATTGGGGCCTAAAGCCCTCAGAAATCCTTTTAGTATTTGGCTTGTAAGGGGGTCAGAAATTCTGAGCCCCATGTCTCGAGATTCATCATTTTTGCATGATTTTGCGGAATTCTATGTTGCAGGGTTCAGATTTTCTAAGACTTCTTTACAATATTGGGCCTAAAGCCTTCAGAAATCACTTTAGTATTTTGGCTTCTAAGGGGTTCAGAAATTCTGAACTCTGTGTTGAGATATTTATCGTTTTTGCATGATTTTGCGGAATTCTATGTTGTAAGGTTCAGATTTTCTGAGACCTTTTTACAATATTAGTTTCATATTAATCTGACACTGCAATCGAGCAACGAAAAATTCGTTGGCTCGAGCGGGATACCCGAAGATGCGAGTTCAAATCCCGCTCGAGCCAACGAATTTTTCGTTGCTCGATTGCAGTGTCAGATTAATATGAACCTAGTTTTTCCTATCTCTGAGGATGGTTTTTACAATATTGGGGCCAAAAGCCTTCAGAAATCCCTTTAGTAAATGGCTTGTAAGGGGGTCAGAAATTCTGAGCCCCATGTCTCCAGATTTATCATTTTTGCATGATTTTCCGGAATTCTATGTTGCAGGATTCAGATTCTCTGAGTCTTTTTTGCAATATTGGGACCTAAAGCTTTTTCAGATTTTCTAAATCTCTTTTAAGGATTGTATTTTATCAGTGGACTTTGATGTGGGATATATTTTAACTAAATAGTGTAGTTGTACGGAACGAATTTAAATTTTAAGGTTTTTCCACAAAAATACGATTTTTAGCCAGAAATCCGACTTGTCCGCATAATTACGTTTCTTTTTTAAATTCGGCGGAAAAAATGCTACTTTGGAAAATCCCAATTTAGTTTGGAACGCGTTTTTTTTGTAAACACGCGTTGCGTGTATTCCACACAATTGCGTGACTCATTTTACTCGCGCATGCTCAGACAAATTTCCCACCTGTTCGACGACACCGTATGGGGGGCCTTTAGCACTGTCACCTTCTCATCTTGGGATGTTCACGTTATCGCGTGTACATGTCAGGGTGACGAAGATGCATTATTGCTAATAATGTCTGTCTGCACTGATGCACGCTGCATTATTTTTAATAATGTTGTGTGCTATTTTAACGCGTACATAGAATATGACGCGTATAAGCATTTACCCCTGAGCAGGAAATTCCCTATACAACCAAAAAGGCCGCTCCCGTTTTTCAGTAGAACGTTAAATGAAAACTTCTCGACATTCGCTGATATAATGCAGAGAGAAAACAATAGGTTTGATGAGGGCCAGTAATTATTATCAATAAAATATTAAAACGGAGCTTTGATTAACTGATTCACCATTTATACTAGTGAACTATTAAACTATCGTGATTCACACAATTTTTGGATATTTACCAGACGATCCCCTATCCACCGACCCGAGGTTAACGCCGAGTCGGCGTCTTGTTCTAATAGGTTTCTCGAACACGCGTCATTTTATATGCTTGCGCAACTTTGTACACGCGAGGGAGTAACAACTGAGTAATTACATACCAGTGAACTTTATTTAAACTGGAACGATAACTTGGCCGCCATCGTTCAAGCTAATATGAAGTACAGTGCGTACCGAATTGACGTACAGCGCCAGTCCGTTTGTATTGTTTTTGTTTCAAATTGGCTTCAAATATGGCAGCCAAATTTCAGTCAGTTATCGTTTCAGTCTAAATAGAGTTCATTATGCAATTACTTTATGGTTTCCATGTTTGGATGGCCTTTGGATCCAAACACGCGGGAATGTTGCGAAAGTTAAGAAAAGCGCGCGTAATCACACGAGCCGAAGGCAAGTGATTTTGCGTGCTTTTCTTAACTCGAGATATCATGTTCAACACTCGAAATAAATCTGGTATTTCCAAGGACCCATGTATTTTTCTGTCGGACAGTCGTTGAAAAGCGATAATTTTTACAGAAATTAAAAGCGGTGATTGAAAAGCGATGATTTTCACATGTGAGATTATCACTTTTATCAGTGCTCGAAATCTCTGTAAAGCAGTACTTAATATAATAACAAACAATAAACGATATCACTCCTTGGCTTCTTGTGTGGCAACATTGACGTAAACGCGAGCTGCAGCGTTCAGTCACAGATGAATTACATACAGAGGTCTTACTTCAGGTTAATTTAGCGTAATTGATTGTTTCAGTCCGCCATGTTCCATCACTCCCCTGAAAACATATTGAAATTCAAATTCAAGGTTGCAAGGGGGGGCGGGGGTTGTGTGAATGCCTCTCTTTACCGGACTGGCTAAGAACATGACCGCCAGCTATTTTTGTAAAAACGGTTTTCCAGCAGAAGTGAGACCTCCGTATGTACCTACTCTGTGGTTCAATGTTGATCAATTACTAATACTTCATGTTAAATCAATGTTTGGAAAATATGGGCGAAGGGTTACTGCATGCATGTATTTCTAGTAGAGTAATATATATCACGAGTGTGAAAGACCAGATCTTGAGCAATAGTGCTTGGTGTTTTGCATCCCATTCAGCATACCCGACTAAACATTTATATAAGAAAATGGTTGTTTTTAAACCTTGTTGTTAATAGTGTAGACCCAAGCATAGATTAAAGTGTGTGCAACGATTCATTATTTGGCCGCTCGGAGAGATATCCGATCGCAATAAATATTCCACCGAAATATTAGTAAATGAATGCTTTATTGATCAAGAGGTCGGCAAACAGTAGCCGAGCTCTCAGATTGCCATAATTTCGAGCTAAATATTTTCGCCCTATATATTCCCTTTAAAAAATTGAAAGCAAATGTATATGAATTGTATGCAAATTAGTATACAAACGGTGGCCATTTTGTCGTTAATTTCTGGTAATGCATCAGAAAAGAACTGGAACAAGATGAAGGCATGAAGAGTTACTTTGACAACTACGATCTGGTTGATCATTTGGAACCTCGTGATTCCTTCTTTGGTGGACGAACCAACGCTGCAAAACTTTTCCACGAATGTAAAGATGGTGAGAAAATAAGGTAAGATGATTTCGTAATAAAATGATAGGAACGATTATGACGTCAAAGCAAATATATTGATAACGTCATTTCTTTCGGCTTTACGAGCCTTTATCCCTGGTGCAACAAAATGAGTCAGACAGTTGTTGGCCATCCTCGCATCATAACCGAAAATTTCGAAGATAACTTGACTTACTTCGGCTTGATTAAATGTACAGTACTCCACCTCGAGCTCTTTTCCATCCCGTTCTGCCCTATCGCACACAAGGTAAATTGATGTCCCCCTTATGCAAGTCCTGCGCTGATGCGTGTGATCAAACCCCATGTACCCATCCCGATCACGAAAGAGCCATCCAATGAACATGGTGCAGCGTAGATTTGGAGAAAGCCCTGGAGAAAGGTTACCGAATTCTACAAATGCACGAAGTATAACATTTTCCCGAATCCTCGGACGGATTGTTCCAAGATTATGTGGACACCTTCTTCAACTCTTCAAGATCAAGCAAGAGTCGAGTGGTTGCCCCAAGAATTGTACCACAAAAGAACAGAAACAACAGTACGTAGACGAATACCTTGCAGTTGAAGGAATACTGAAGCAAAATCGAGCACAATCCAAGCATGCGTGCGTCATCCAAACTGATACTAAATTCGTTTTGGGGTGTGTATTCTAAACAGCTATTTTCTGAGCGCAAAAGTTTTTAGGTGGCGTCCGAACTCGTGCAAACTCTGCAAATACTCATAATATATTTTCCACCATAGGTAAATTTACGCAACGTCCCAATATGACCAAAGTGAAATTGATCAGCGACATGCAAACGTTTCTCGACCATCTGACATCGGACGAGATCAATGTTCTATGTGCAAATTTCGAAAGTGATGAAGTGATCGAGATCCACTACGAAAACAACGAGAATTTCGTAGCGCCAAGCTCCAAGACCAACATGGTCATCGCCGCTTTTACCACCGCCTATACCCGACTTAAGCTCTAAGGGGCGCTGGACGAATTGCAAGAAAGAGTGTTGTACTATGATACGGATTCTTTAATATTTGTCAGCAAACCGGCGTAACCAGAGCCCCCGTTAGTCCTTATTACGGTCAACTAACGGATGAATTGAAAGAATGTCACATTACAACCTTCATATCAGGGGGACAGAAGAATTATTGCTTTTGGACTAGTTCCAAAAAGTGGAAACAAAGATACGAATCACATCGAATTGTACTGCAAAGCAAAGAGTGTACTTTGATGTCATGTAACCGTGGATATCCAGTGCCGTACCCAGAACGATAATTGGGAGGGGGAGGGGGGCACAAAATAAAAATTCGTGTTCTGGTTTATTAATTTCTTTTTAAATCAATTGTTTTATGGTATGTGAACACGAATATATGAATATGTGCCCCCCCAATTATCATTCTGGCTACGGCACTGTGGATATCCCGCTCAAGAAAACTCAAAACCCAAACCATTCAAACGAAACGTATAAAAAAGGACTATCGCATTGCTTATAATAAACGTGTAATTGTGGACGATTACAAACATTACGTTATGGGTATTAACTTTGTGAATAATGTCAAACAGTTTCAAATAAATGTTTGTACAAGATCGTTTGATCTCAAATTTAATTTTCAATGTTCAATTTGTGATAATGACCCAGAATCACACCGGTTTCTTCTTCCAACGTAGTGACCTGCTTTTCATTTTTTCTAGCCGAGTCCCACATGATTGATTGTTTCCTTGGCGTTCATACGGTAGATAAAGTTGTTCTCCTGGGGGCCCGAGGTACCGTTAAACACGTCAATTTTTCCAATATGATCGACGTTAACATGATCGATGCAGGGTCGGATTGTCAATAACTAGTGTTACTGGTGTCATATTTTTCTCTATCGAAAGCCTCTTCAAATCCGAGGTTGGCAAATTTACCTTTTGCGTTATGATTTTGTGGCGAGTTATGAAAAAAACCCTTTGCAAATTAACAAATCATTTGGCAGACATTCACCGTCTATCAAGTGAAGAAAGACGTATTTATCTGAGTGACGCCAAGTCATCCTGCACAGATAAAAAAAGCTTGGATAGATAATTAGGATAACGGGGCATTTACCTCATCTCACAACGGCGATGTTTTCGATAGTGATGACGAGAAAGACTAGGAATCCAAGGATAGTGCAGAGTTTCAAAGACATACGCTATAAGGCATGCTTATTAATTGAATAGTAGCTTTAATCACACGTCGTAGTAGCGCGCGGAACTGTTACAACAGTAAAAAGGCTAAGAGTTAAGTCTCTTTACTTACTTTATTTTTCTTTGTTGTTGAGGGAGGAGGGGAGGTTGGGGGTTCATATATTATTCTATATATTTTACTATTTTATATATCACGCCCCTCCTGTAAATCAGCTTTCAGTTGTGCGAGGCTAGCGTGTTTTCATTTTAAATAAAAATGATTGATGATGATGATGATGATGATGTCACGCAACAAATGTTATGCTACAATTCGTGACATCATATGGCGGGAAAATAGTTCCTGACGTCATACATGGCGGGAAAATCACGCTCATCGTGGGGACTTTATTGTTGACTTTATTGTTGACTCACTCTTAACAGGTCATTAGTTTTATACAATTCATCATGTCTTTAATAAACAACAACAACATATTGGAAGTAATCAATTAATTACTCACACGTTGACAATCCTGACTAAGTCTCCGAGTTCACTTGAATATCGGCCTTGACGGCAAGCGTCTCTTGCATTGATCCACGATGTGTACTCACTGGGATCAGTATGAAATTGATAACAATAACGACCATGCGCAATCCAACCTGAAGCGCAATAACCATCTAAAAGATTAATTAAAGTTGGCGCATTATTTAAAGGTATACTACTGACAGTTTTTCGCTATCTTACCTTGTATTAACCATATATAGAAATAATAGATAAAAAATGCATACTTAATCACGAATCATGTCTCCATTTTTTCTCATGCGTGCCCTTATAAATCTGCCATATTGAATTTGACTGGGTCTGTAGGAGAGAGGATAGACCTGTATAAAAAAGGTTGACGTCAGCAGAATTGTGACGTAGTTTGCGGAGAAAATCCCGAAAGCTCAGAATTGTTTACTTGTTCTGAGTTTTTTAAGAGCCAAAAGAAGCCAGTATTATGGTAAGTTTGAAGTAAATTTTTCTATATATAGGCCAAATGAGTTTTCATATTCGTCGGAGTTTAAATTTTTTCGCTTTTTTGGCTTTTAAAAAACTCAAAACAAGTAAACAACTCTGAGCTTTCGGGATTTTCCCCGCAAACTACGTCACAAGCCTGCTGACGTCAACCTTTTTATAAAGGTATATTGCAAAGTATAAACAAAGCAAAGACTAAGTTTTCATCGTCCGTTGTGCATTTACAAGAACGGTGAAAATTGTGCAGCCTTGTAGAAACAACGTAATTTCGCGTAAACAAACGTTTTTGCATGCTCTGAGCATCCCCGTTTCGCTGATATCTCATTGAATTACAAAATAATAGTTCATTCTTCGCCGAGTTCCGTTTTTCTTCAAACTAAATGAAGTGCTAAATGAAATATTTTCATGTTTTTAAAACAAAAATTATATAAAAAAATGTTTAGGAACGAACTTTCCCTATGTCTCATGTTAATAGTATATTTTGTGTTCAATATATAGATCACAGTAAGACTTTTTTTTAAATGTTTATTTCATTAACAAACAAAATGTTTGTTAAAACTCTTTTTCACCACAGCCCAGTCGCGTCGTTCAGCACTGGATGATTGCAAGAAATTTAATATCTTCGGTTCGGTGCATGCTATGAAGACAGAAATACCACCATTCGATTCAGAAAGAAAAGATTCAACTAATTCCTCCCTATAGTTATAGTCATTATCAACATTGTAGCGATTTATAGTCTTTGAAAGTCAAACACGGTAATATTGTATCAAATTACGCAATTGTCTGAACAAAAATATAGACTAGCCGTACCTTTCGCCGAAAATAACTTCGGCCCCTTCGAACATATCATCTTTGTAATATTCTTGTTAGAATCCCCATTAAAAACACTACTTAGAGTGTTACTTGCAAGCCTGTATCTTTAAATCTGTATCTTTTATCAATATATTTCCATTTCTTGTCCGACTGTGAGCTCGAAGTGAGTTAATCCCAACCGGAAATACGACTGAAAACCATCAAAACAATGCGATGTTTGTATCGTATGACCCTGGAAAGGCCAGAAATGGATTCGGAAGGTCAAATTGCACCTACACGCGTGAGTTAGACGTCATCCCGACCAAAGGAGCTTCTTATTGGCCAATTATTGCGCAATGTACGCAAATGCGAGTAAAACCCGACATCTTGAAAAATTCAAAATAAATATTCCTAGTCGGCGTATACATACGAAACTTTCTACACGAAAGCGCTTGAATACAAAGAGTATTTTACACATATAGCCGTTCAGCAAATGTCGAAAAGTTCAAGGGGTATTCATGATCTTGTGGATATGAAATTTAAAATCTTTGGCCAAGCGGTGAGTAAATATATGATTGTTTCGGTTTGTGTAATGTTCTGACGGCACTTGACCCCCCGTTCGAAAGGTTATTTTATGAGGATTACAATGGTGGCTTTTATTTAAAAGGGGGG